>OZ024743.1:40000-45000 GCA_964016885.1 Eledone cirrhosa
CAAATTTGAGCTAGATTCAGTAATGCTGTATTCGATTCTTTGACGTCACCTGTTATAATTTCATTCAACAAGACCACCAGCTTTCTCTCTCTATGTCTCTCTTTCAATATACTCTCTCACAACCACTATCTCTTTCTCTTTCTATTTATGAAAGTCCCCGGAAAAACCCTGTATCTCAGGAACCTGTGCTCCGATTTACGCAAAACTTGTTTTATTCCATTTGCATTCCCATTTCAGGAGCAACTTCCTTTCAAAGTATTTTCCTATTATGTGCTGTTTTGGCTGTATTAAATTACAGACAAGCACACAATCACAGAGTTTTAGTAGTATATATATATCACCATCACTGTTTTACGTCCCTTCTTCCATGCTAGCATGTATATATATATATATATATATATATATATATATATATATATATATATAACATTAAACATATATATATATATATAAGGGTCCACGTTTGTTATATATATATATATATATATATATATATATATATGAATATTTTGTGTGACCTGTTTAGCTTGACTTGTTTTTGGGGTTAGGTGGTTAATGGCTTCTTGACTGCCTTCTCAGTTTGTATGGCCTTTATAACCTATGTTTATTGCTCTGGTCTTTTTAGCCCATGGAGCGCTTGCCAGCATGACTCTGAATTTGCGTTATGTTTCGCTTTTTCTACCCGCCAAAATGCGATTCTCGCTGAATTTATATTTGTATATATGTATATGTATGGAGGCACATGGCTTAGTGGTTAGAGCACTGGCCTTGCAATCGAAAGGTTGTGAGTTCAATTCTCAGACCGGGTGATGTGTTGTTTCCTTGAGCAAGACACTTTATTTCACATTGCTCCAGTTTACTCAGCTGTAGAAATGAGATGATAGGAACTGGGGTCCCTATCATTCCACTGTAAAGTGGTCGTGGAGGTGCCACGGCAAAAAAGCACCCAGCACTCACTGTAAATGAGGTTGGTGTTAGGAAGGGCATCCAGCTGTAGAAATCAAGCCAGCATCAGTTCCCGTCCCACCCTTGCAAGCAGGGAAAAGCGGACGTAAAATGATGATGATGATGATGATATATATCAAAAGTAAGTGTACAAACCAATCAAGGAGAGATAGGAAATTAGTTGTGAGAATTATAAGCCAGTAGTGAAGAGGACAGTGTGCTCAATGTGTTTTAAGCGCAAGTCAAGCGAACATTGAAAGTAAGCTAGAGACTTATATGTCATGCAAAAAGTGTATAGGCAGAGCTTTAATATAAAAATTACTAGCAGTAAAGCCCGGCGTTGCTCGGGGTCGCTCAGTAGCTGTGTTAAAGTTACAATGTTAAGTTTCTTTCTTGGCTTAAAAACTGTAGTGTCTACTGTGCAGACTTGCATGTGGTGTTTTTGATTAATATTCCCTCAACCAACAATATGCCTTATGAAGTTAAGAAAACATAACGATAACCCGAATGTTATAACAAAAGAGGATGCTGGGGATAGAAACTGCACTGGTTATTTATTAACAAAGATCGAAAATGTAAACACTGCAACGCAGAGAAAAACATTAGCGTAACCAAATTATCAGTTATGTCTGTCTGCACGCCTATATCACCTCTCTGCACGACTGTCTGTCTGCACGCCTATATCACCTCTCTGCACGACTGTCTGTCTGCACGCCTATATCACCTCTCTGCACGACTGTCTGTCTGCACGCCTATATCACCTCTCTGTACGACTGTCTGTCTGCACGCCTATATCACCTCTCTGCACGACTGTCTGTCTGCACGCGTATATCACCTCTCTGCACGACTGTCTGTCTGCACGACTGTCTGTCTGCATGCCTAACGACGAAATATTTGCTTGTTTTACGTAGTCTTTAAATAGACTTGTTTTCAAGTAAAAATATTGTTTTAAAATGCTTTTAAATGGAAATGAAGCAAAACGGAAGCTTAGTGTTCGAACTGATGAATTTTGCAGCAATGTCATTTTAAACGCTGAGAAAGCCAGCGTAATTTTTTACGTAAGACGCTCAATGTAAACAGAACAAAGGGAAATAACTGATAACTTACGCTCAAAAATCGATACATTATATTCGATTTCGTCACATAGGGTGGGTCAATTTGAAATTTTTTTTTTCCGATGTCTTCGCTAGGGCTCAATGTACAAGTATAGCAATTTCGGTGCAATTCCGTGAGAGATTCTAAGAGGAGATGTGTGCCAAAAATCGATAGACAGACAGACAACCACAGTTTTATATATATAGATTGTTAAAGAATACAGTACCAAATTCTTGAACAAATATATTTGTTCAAGAATTTGGTACTATATTTGGTACATATATAATATATATATCAAAGTAAAACCTAATACAGCCAGTAGGCATCTCTAACAAATTACCCCCCCCCCCCCACACACACACCCCACCCCATCCACACCGCCCCTTCAATGTAAAGTTATGTTGGTGCCACAATATCCAGGCCGAAACAAATGAGATCGTGTAGACACAGTCCACGCTGTAATGTGGCCGTGTAGGCAACACGGTAAAAACCTCCCAGCCCCACACTGTAAATGTGGTTGGTGTTAGGAAGGGCATCCAGCTGTAGAAAACCTGCCAGACAGTCCACGCTGTAATGTGGCCGTGTAGGCAACACGGTAAAAACCTCCCAGCCCCACACTGTAAATGTGGTTGGTGTTAGGAAGGGCATCCAGCTGTAGAAAACCCGCCAGATAGTCCTATGCGAGCAAGACAATTCACTCTTGCCTCAAGTGGGAAAACCCCCGTCCAAACCCATGCAAGCGTGGAATACGGACGTTAAACGTTGATGATGATATCATCATCATCATTTTATGTCCGCTTTTCCCCACTTGCAAGGGTGGGACGGGAACTGATTCTGGCTTGATTTCTACAGCTGGATGCCCTTCGTAACACCAACCTCATTTACAGTGAGTGCTGGGTGCTTTTTTTCGGTGGTGCCTACACGTCCACTTTACAGTGTGGGCTGGGTGCCGTGACACCTCCATGACCACTTTGCAGTGGGATATAGACCCCAGTCCTAGCATCTCATTTCTACAGCTGAGTAAACTGGAGCAATGTGAAATAAAGGGTCTTGCTTAAGGAAACAACACATCACCCAATCCGAGAATTGAACAGCCTTTCGATTGCAAGCCCAATGCTCTAACCACTAAACCATGTGCTACCATTATATATATATATATATATATGGAGGCACATGGCTTAGTGGTTAGAGCATTGGCCTTGCAATCGAAAGGTTGCGAGTTCAATTCTCAGACCGGGTGATGTGTTGTTTCCTTGAGCAAGACACTTTATTTCACATTGATCCAGTTTACTCAGCTGTAGAAATGAGATGATAGGGACTGGGGTCCATATCATTCCACTGCAAAGTGGTCGTGGAGGTGCCACGGAAAAAAAGCACCCAGCACTCACTGTAAATGAGGTTGGCGTTAGGAAGGGCATCCAGCTGTAGAAATCAAGCCAGCATCAGTTCCCGTCCCACCCTTGCAAGCAGGGAAAAGCGGACGTAAAATGAAATGATGATGATGATGATATACATATACATATGGATTTCAAATGTTGTGTTCTGGAGAGGAGATTGCGTTGGTATGGACATGTGATGTGTATGAAGGACGACAGCTGTATAAAAGAGTGCAGGGCAATGAAAATTGATGGAAGCTACGGAGTGGTTAGACCAAGAAAAACCTAGGACGAGGTGATAAGAACTGACCTTGCTCACTTACACCTATCTAAGACAATGACACTGGATCGAGACCTTGGCACCATGCAGTTGTACAGAAAATTGACCCGACTGCCATTGTGTACAAATCTACAGTCAGTAGGCACCTTTTAACCCAATGTACACCAACACCCCCACACCCTACCCCATCCTCCCTGTCCCATTCCGTTCACCTTGTCGATGACAACAGTGCACACTGTAAGGTGGCCGTGTAGGAGACACGGTAAAAAGGCTCCCAGTTCACACTGTATATGTGGTTGGTGTTAGGAAGGGCATCCAGCTGTAAAAAACCTGCCAGAGGCACTTCTGTGCGAGCGAGACACGGTCTCCCGACCATTCCCGCATCAAATGGAACAAAACCATCTAACCCATGTTAGCGTGGCAGATGGATGTTAAATGATGATGATAATGATATATATATGTGTCACTAATACACTCCTCCTTTTCACTGCCCACCCCACAATTAACAATACTAACCTGCCATTCTCCCCTACTGTTGATATGCCATGACCCTCTGACCTCCTCTCCGCACACACAGACAGACAACTCGCCTCCTGCCTTGACCCTCTGACCCCTTCCTGTTGCGCGCGCACCCCACATCTCCCCTCTTCCGACCAACCCAACCACGGATTACACACATTGGACCTCGCTCCCACGAATCAACTCCATCACAAGGAAAATATCCGGCATCCCACCACACCCTCTACGGAACTATCTCACAAACTTACCCACGGACATACAAAAAAATGTTTTCCTGCACGCCACCTACATCCACAATACATATAAACACCACACACACGTGCGTACGCCCACATATTTCCACACTCAGCCTCCGGATTCCTCTCCCCGCTCCCCACCTCTCTGCCCCCTCCCCACACGCACACACACACACCGACCTACACCCTACCCCACACACACTTTTTCCTGAACATGGAACCCCATTCTTCCCCTAACTCTCACATACACACACACACGTACACCTACACACACAAACCACCTTCAACCCTCCCCGCTCGGACACTCCGCCTCCCTCTCCCCACTCCACCCGCCACCACCCCTACACGCCCCCACACCCTTCCACCACTTGTTTATCTTCATGTTTATTTTTATTTTTATTATTATTTTTTCATATTTTTTTTCATATTTATTTTCATTTGTACCACTTCTACCGTTTCCTCTCACCCCCTCTTTTCTAAATGTCTCTCCCCCACTCTCCTACACACCCTTGGAACTCTCTTCCCACACACTTTTCGCCTGAAGAATGG
>OZ024743.1:55000-62500 GCA_964016885.1 Eledone cirrhosa
ATAGTATAATAAACCTTTCAAGGATTTACACCAGTCCAGCCTCTTGTTATTTTATAATAATTAACTCTGTACTCGCACCACCAACTACACAATCGAAGACGGGTGAGTTGCATTACGTTGAGTTCTCTCCATAGTATTACATCGAGGTTGACCATACGGAATGACCAGTTCTATCTAGTGGTGAACCAACAAACCTAAATAAATAATGCTCCAGAAATGTTGAGCGCTTTCGGATATAATAATGAACAGCGGTACTGACTCCAGTGTACAGCTCTTGTCAGCATGGGACTAACTAATCTACACACCATTCGGATTTTGGCTGCTTTGAGATTTGTCTACCGCCCACCTGGTCCACTTCTGTTTCCATGTCGGGAATATTCAGACTCCGACAGACCTCATAGATTTCTCAAAAAAATTCTATGTATTCTAATATAACGTGTATTGTATTGACTGAATTCTCTATCCTATACTTCAGGGCCTTTGGGATCCACATTGAATATTAAGACTCGAACATATACAACGTATCACCTGATACCAATCCATCTCTTCCATCCTCTATATCTATATGTGTAACCTTGTATTATCCAACTGCCCCTTGATCTATCTTGTATTTCCCCTGTGTTTTGATTTCTTCGATATGTTCTTATATACTTCCGTTTTACTCCATGCATCACCACCTTAGTTATGACTGCATTTTATTTATGTATTTTGCTTATTATTCCTTTGATTTATGTATTTACTAACTCGCTCTACTCTCATTATATACTTATCATTGTGCTCATTAGCACACGACCCTAGAATATTACTCTCTGTACCCTTATATCTGTTTATCTTTATTCACTCCCCCTACCCACACAAGAACCACACTACATATAACCCGGACTAAATGGGGACTAAATATAGTCTATTTGCGCATTTCATCGCGCTTTACCACTTTCAACCTCACATCACAGGTGTGAATAAATAATAATCATTTGATAACATGCGATGATCCGACGGATGTGGCGGCTTTCTCGACTGCTCGCCAGGCGCTCGGGCAGTTCAGCCTTCCTTGAGTGCTTAGAAAAATTAATTTCCCCTTTCGGTAAACAAAATTACTCGGAACGGCTGCTTCGGCTCGGTGCCCTGTTGGGCTTGGGACTCGCTGATGGCCAGCCGGTGGTGGGGGACTTCCCCCTAGCACACCCGACGCCTAAGACAGTTACATTCCCGGAGTGCTCGGAATGACCAGTTCTATCCAGTAGTGAACCAACAAACCTGAATAAATAAATATATATATATGTATATATATAAAGGATAACAAAATATTGTTATAGGTAATCCAATTAGAGGTTGTGAATACTTCTTATCATGGATAGTTTTAGCGTACATCGTTGCTTAACTCAACAAGAGGTTTACGTAGGTGGCGAGTTTATGATTTAACTTGTATTCCTATGTAAGTTTATCTTGGAGTAATAAAATTGAAAAAGTGGAGAATAACATGGTCAACAGTACAAAAAAGGGGATTTATTTGCAGTTTAACAATTGTTTCACTGATAGAGTTGTCTAAAAATTGCTGAATACTAAAAACAGTGCCACTCAATTTTAAATACGCTGTTAACTCCATTAGATCATCGGAAACTCTTAAAAAAATATATATGTAACCGGCACTTTTACATATTCGAATTACATCATCAATAATAATATTAATAATAAAGATATAGAGATAAAAGGAGGAAGAAAGGGAGATAGATACAGTAAAGAAAGAAAGGAAAGGAAGGGGAAAGAAGGAAAAAGAGAAAGAAGAAAAGGAGAAATTATTATAGATAAAAATATAAAGAGAGGAAGATATATAGAAGATGATGGTAGATAGAGGAGAGACAGACATAAGTAAGAATAACGTAGGATAGAAAGAATAATAGAGGGACAAATAGATGAATAAAAAATATATGAAAAAATATATAAAAAACTATATCAAAAATTGATAAATCAATAAATAAATAAGTTATATGTAATGTGATATAAAATGGTATAAAATGTGAAAATTGAAGAATAAAAATAAATATGTAAAAGGAGTAAAAAGCGTAATGTGCGAAGAATATTTAAACATTAAAATTACTGAGAATGGTTTTTGAGAATTGTTGAAATATATGAAGAGATAATGAGGTGAAAATATGATAATGTTAAATATGTATGTGTGTATTAGTTATTTTAATAAATAAATAAATTAATTAGTTTTAAGTTATATTATATGATAAAATAAAATGACAGAGATGAAATAAATTTAGGGAGAGAAATATAAAGATAAAGATTGAAAAATAGAGATATATAAAATAAGAATGTAAATATAAGAGGTTTTGATGTTGTTCTTTGATAGATGATGACAATTATAATTATAATTATAATGTTGATAATGTGATATTATAATAGATCCAAGTGGTACAATCTGGGTTATGGAATAGATAAGATGGAATTAAGCTGGTCTAAAGTTCTCAAATTTAGTTGCCGATTTATGTCGACAAAAAATGTTTTTTTCAATTTTACTGTTAAGAAGAATTTTGTTGTAATTTAAAATTTGGAAAACTTCCATATTACAGAGACCACAGTGGGACATACCAATTTATTAGGCCTTTGCTTCTGATAGCTTTGTCCAGCTGATTTTATATTCCATATTTGCATCTTTAAGTTGCCAGATTTTATTGGCAAGAGTCATTGTCTTTGAGAGATTCCTTTTAGAGTGTCTGTGTACATACCACCTTTTCTTAAACTCCCCAGCTGTGGAACCAATGTAATGCCGTGCTAAGCTACCTGAATTTATAGTACATAGGTATACTATATTTGTCTCTAGGCATCTGTTTTGTGAAGGGCATTTGTCAGGTAGATGGCAGTTATATTTAGATACTTTTCTATGTGCCGGTTCTTCTATATGATTTTGTAGGTTGCTATGTATGGGCTGAGAATTGGGTTTGTTGATGTATTGTGGTGATGTGCTCTGGCGTGTGTTTGGTTGTGATGATGTTATATGCTTATGTTTTGTATTAGGTGTTATGGTACTTATTTGCGGGCCACTTGTATTATAACTTCTTTTATAGTTAATTTTATGTATGTGCGATTTCTATGTTGTTGGCAATGGAGTATGATAGTTTGATAGATTTTCTATTAAAGATTTTATGATATTTATGAATTTTAGGGAAATGTTTGTCAACTAATTTAAAGAAAGTGTAAGGTAGCTTATGTATATATATATTTATATATACACAGTTCAAGAGTAACCAATCTTAAAGAGAGAGATGGAGATAGGAGAGGAGAGATTGGTGAATTAGTTAGAAGCCAAAGCATAAAGGCATGTGCTCAATGTTCAATATGCAGTGGAATGCAGCTAGGTGGCTGGGTTCATGCAGAGGTTAGGTGCACAGAGCTGGAAATGTTCATTAGTTAAGCAAAACAAGACCACAGATTTCACAAGGAAGACATTATTAAAAGATTGTCAACATATTTTAGTTTGATGTAAGGAATGTAGAGAATAATAATAATAATAATAATAATTGTTTCTACTTTTGGCACAAGGCCAGCAATTATCCCAGTGCATTACTGGTACTTTATTTTAATATAATAATTGTTTCTACTTTAGGCACAAGGCCAGCAATTACCCAGTGCATTACTGGTACTTTATTTTATCGACCCCGTAAGGATGAAAGGCAAAGTCAACCTCGGCGGGATTTGAACTCAGATCGTAAAGGGGTCCGTTTACAATGTTTCGCTACTCCATATAATATTTCTGGATCAAATGATTATATATCATTATTGATCTGGTGGATTGGCAGTATCGGTAGAGGGTCGGACGCCATGCTTTCCAGCATAGTTACGTCCCTTTACGATCTGAGTTCAAATCCCGCCGAAGTTGACTTTGCCTTTCATCCTTATGGGGTCGATAAAATAAAGTACCAGTAATGCACTGGGTAATTGCTGGCCTTGTGCCTAAAGTAGAAACAATTATTGATCTGGTTCAGTTGAAAATAATTAACATAGGTAGAAATAGAGCAGCTCACCGGAACTTCAAAAGGAATATAAATTAAAATAAGGAAAGAATGTTACATAAATGTAATGTTCCATATGTTGGTATTTCACTATGGTGTCCTGGGTATATCAATTGTCTGCCATAGTGGAGCAGTATTCTTCTGTTGAGGCTACATAGTGTGAGATAACAATTGTAAACGGACATTATTATTATTATTATTAATATTATTATTATTATTCTCTACATTCCTTACATCAAACTAAAATATGTTGACAATCTTTTAATAATGTCTTCCTTGTGAAATCTGTGGTCTTGTTTTGCTTAACTAATGAATATATCATCATCATCATCATCATCATCATTTTACGTCCGCTTTTCCCTGCTTGCAAGGGTGGGACGGGTCTTATTCAGCACAGCATCTCTCCACTCGTCACGGTCCCTCGTCATCTCCACCGTGAGCTTCAATGATCTGAGGTCTGTTCTCACCACCTCCGCCCATGTTTTTCGTGGTCTACCTCTACCACGTCTTCCTTCAACTGGCATTTCCTGGCACTTCTTCACCCATCGGTCATCCTCCATGCGCATCACATGTCCATACCACCTCAGTCTCCTCTCCCGTACACTACATTCTATCCCTCTCAGACACAGTTTCTCTCTCAACACATTTATGCTGGGTCGTTCACGCACATTTACACTGCACATCCAACGGAGCATGCTTGCCTCATTTCTCTCCAGCCGTCGCATATCCTCTGCGGTTGCTGCCCATGTCTCACTACCATGCAGCATCGCGCTCCTCATACAGGCATCATACAACCGGCCTTTCGTACGCAGGGAGAAACCCTTCTTCGTCAACAGAGGAAGCAGCTCCCTAAACTTCTTCCAACCCGTCCCGATTCTAGATACTATGGCCTCGGAACACCCTCCTCCCATGCTAATCTGATCTCCTAGGTACCGGAAGCTATCCACCACTTCTATAGCGCCCTCTCGCATTTGAAAAATGTGTCTATCAGTGCGACTTCTACTGTCTAATTTCCCTGTACATCTACTGCATACATATTTCTCCCTACCTGTTAGTTTGCCTGCTATCCCGCTAGATCTCTTGTGTACCCAGGACCTGCATTGTGTGCATTTTATAGAATTTATGCCAGTTCCTTTTCTGCATATCGAACATGGCCATTTCCCTGACGGAATCAGGGTTTTGTCCTCTTTTCTACTCATCAACACTTTTGTCTTAGCTAGATTTACTCTCAGTCCTCTTGCTTCCAACTGCTGTTTCCATAGCCGGAATTTATTCTCTAGCTCCTCTACTGATTCTGCCATAAGAGCCAGATCGTCAGCATAGAGAAGTTCCCATGGACAGCCAGTCTTAAACTCCTCTGTTATGGCTTGGAGGACTATAATGAACAAGAGCGGGCTGAGGACCGAACCCTGATGTACTCCTACTTGTATCTGGAATTCCTCATTAAACTCCATTCCTACCCTGACTTTACTGAGAGTACCTCTGTACAAAGTTTGCACTGTCCTCACAAGCCATTCCTCAACACCCAGCTTCCTTAGGGACCACCAGATGACAGATTGGGGTACCCTATCAAAGGCCTTCTCTAGGTCAACAAAGGCTAAGTATAGTGGCTTATTCTTCTCTAAGAACCTCTCTTGCATTTGTCTCACCAAGAAGAGGGCATCTGTTGTACTCTTCCCAGGCACAAAACCAAACTGCATCTCATCTAATTTGACCCTTTCTCTAATTAGTTGTGCTAAAATCATTTCTGCCACTTTCATAACCTGATCTATCAGTTTTATACCCCTATAATTGCTCCTCTCCAAAGCATCCCCTTTACCTTTGTAGCAATTTATGAGAATACTGCTGCACCAGTCTTTGGGTATGACACCACCATATATAGCCTGATTGATGATGCGTGCAACCAGTTTAGTGCCTACGTCCCCTGATGCCTTCAGCATCTCAGCAACTATTCCCGATGGTCCGGCCGCCTTACCATTTTTCATTTCCCTAATCGCCTCTTGGACCCTATATTCGTCAATCTCAATAGCTGGTCCCTCTGTCGGATCTACCAAGGGTAATTTCTCTCTCTCCCATTTGTTCTCCACATTCATCAGTCTCTCATAATGACATTTCCAGGCCTCCTTTTTCTGGTCATTCGTGACACTAAGTACACCGGCATCATCCCGGACACATTTATCACCAACAACATCCTGATTTGCATTGACACACTGCCTTGCAATGTGGAACACCGCACGCCTCTGATCTTCCCGTCGCAGAACATTGGCAAACCTCCTACTCTCTGCCTCCCTGTGTGCTAAGTACACCTGACGTCTAGCTTCTCTCTTAGTGGCTGTATATTCTTCCCTACTCCCACCCTTTTTCCAAGCCTTCCATAGCCTTATCTACTGTGCTGTTCCACCACCAGGTCACTCTCTGTCTGGTTGGAGCTCTGCTCCAGCCACAGGTTTCATCAGTAGCCTGCAGCAAGTTGTCACGTAAGAACTTCCAGTTATTATCTATGTCATACGTCTCTAAATCGTCTTCTTTTTTTCGTCATATACATCTTGAAGGGCTTTCCTAAATTTGAATTTTAGTGGAAGGTCTTTTAGCTTCCAGACCTTTCTTCTCCACACCTTCCTATATGTCTCATTCCATCTCTTGCTTACTGAGATATCACTAACAACTAACCTATGCTGTGGGGTACATTCTTCCCCAGGGTATGCCTTGGTATTAGACACTATCTGCCTGTCCCGCTGCCTAACTAGCAGGAAGTCAATCTGGCTTATGTGCTCACCAGATTTGTAGGTTATTAGGTGATTGGCAGGTTTCAGGAAGTTTGTGTTGCAAATAGTCAATGTACTTGCGTCACAAAGTTCAAGAAGTCTCACTCCTTCTTCATTTCTTGAACCGTAACCGTGCCCACCATGTACCCCAGTGTAACCATCCTGGAGCTGTCCAACATGACCATTGAAGTCTCCTGCTAGCATAACGATGTCTCCGTCCTCTGTCATTGTGGTTGTTTGCAAAAGTTGCTCATAAAAGCAGTCTTTCTCATCTTTGCCTAGGCCTGCTTGGGGAGCATAGACCGAGATGATTGTCAGTAGTCTCCTACCTACAACTAATCTAAGCTTAATTATTCGATTACTAACTCGAACTACCTCTATTGTCTTATTGATCCATTTCTTAGCCAGGAAAATGCCTACTCCCCCTAACCCATCATCCTTACCTACCCAGAATAGCTTATAGCTAAGACGCTTGCCTACGACTAGTCTCGCAGAGGCACCTCTCCATCTCACCTCTTGCACGCAGCACACATCCACCTGCCTTCTCTCCAGCATCTCCGCTATTTCAGCAGATCTACCTCTGAGAGTGCCAACATTAAGTGTTGCAACTCTGAGATGCGACGTCTTCATATTTTCTATGCTGTTTTGTTGCTGTGCTGATAAGCTTTTTGGCATTGATACACTGGTTGGATGCCCTTCCTAACACCAGCGCCACTTTA
>OZ024743.1:70000-100000 GCA_964016885.1 Eledone cirrhosa
TGTTTTCTATCTGTCTGCATAAATTCCATAGAACTTTTCACAAAGTATACAGTTAATATTCAATTCTTTATCAATTTAGAATCTTTTCTCAAAGGCACATATACATACACCTCTTTAAAATATACCCATCTACCTTACCTTACTTTAAAGGGCATTATACACTCTATAATACTCTTCTCGTAAAATAACATTTGTTTTTGACATTTTGAATATTCATCCGCAATCATTATTATTTTTTCTCTCTATCATAAATCTTTTTAATCTCAATTTCATCCTTAATTTATTATTATTTTTTTCTCCCCATCAACGAACTCATTATTAATACATATCAATTCAATATACAAACTTTAACTTCACATTATTTTTCTCAAATCCTTCTACACACAAACCATAACAATCTTTCTCTTCGCTAATTTTGAAATTGCCACAATACATACATTTCTTCTTTTGACGTTAGAATATTCACCCACAATTATTATTTTTTTCTCTCTATCTTCATACATAATTTCCCTTCGTTAATTTTCAAATTCCTTTAATTTATACATTATCTTTCAACGGTTCCCAACCTCTCTATATTAAAACAATATATCTTTTTTTCAGTTATAAAAACTATCTCTTTCTCTCTATCACCCATCTCTCCCTCTCCACCTTCACTCTCATCTCCTCCCCCCTTTTTTTCATCCTTTCCACCCCCCCTCCCTAAATAAAATATTTTTTCCTCGCACATATCCTCCCTTCGTTAATTTTCAAAATTTTTAATTTATACAGTATCTTCCAACGGTTTTCAACCCCTCTATGTAAAAAATATATCTCCTCTCAGTTATAAAAACTATCTCTTTCTCTCTATCACCCATCTCTCCCTCTCATCTCCTTCCCTTTTCATCCCCCCCCCCCTCTCTAAATAAAATATTTTTCCCAATATCACACATCAATCTAAAACCACTTTTCATATGCTGATTTAAAACTGCACTATCAACAAGTGTTTTTTAGCCTTCATATCATGTTCTCCTGTTTTATCTGATGAAAACACAAATATTATTGCTTGATGATGTTTGTTTTTGAAATGCGCATAATAAAATATATGGAACTCCTTTAACCATCTTTTGATCTTATATTATGCATACTCCAGTCCCACAAACTGTAGAGTGCTTCTTATCCGATATCTGTATTGCTTTATTGTACTACAATAAAACTCACCTCCTACATATATGTATATATATATATATGTATATATATATATATGTATATATAAATATATGTATATATATATATATATGTATATATATATATATATGTATATATATATATATATGTATATATATATATGTATATATGTATATATATATATATATGTATATGTATATATATGTATATATATATATATATATATATATTTCGTTTCTGAATTTGTTTAGCAAGATTCTTTATCTGAAATCGTGTGTTGAAACCGATATTGTTATACTTTGGGAGGGTCATGTTGCCAACATGACCCTCCCAAAGTATAACAATATATATATATATGTATATATATATGTATATATATATATATATATATATATATATGTATATATATATGTATATATATATGTATATATATATGTATATATATATGTATATATATATGTATATATGTATATATATATGTATATATATATGTATATGTATATATATATGTATATATATATATATATATATATATAACTCCGACCTTAAATTCTGAACTGTAAACCAAACTGCCAAGTTTACACTATAAGGCTTACACCCTAACCTTAAACCTCTTGATACCAGCCTGTCAAAAAGCATACCCCCCCCCCCCCAAAAAAAAAACGCCTGCTTTAAATGGTTTCTATTTAAATTAAAATTTTCCAACATAATTTGTTATAAGAGCTTTTTGGTTATATTACAAATACTATTTTATTAATGAAGTAATATTAGTAAAATGCTGAACCATTTTTTATATTAATTAATTCAAATACATACTTAAAAATATGGTTCAGAAAAGGTTACCCTAACATTAAAGCCACATTTTAATGTTTGCATACTGTAGTGGAGTCAGGTGTGACCTAAATGGAATAAGTTACAGAAATATCGTTTTGTATATATGTAATGTTGAATATAGGTGCTGGCTTGGCAGTGTGACTAAGAAGGGTGATGTTCAAACCCCCCTCTCCCTCTCTCTCTCTCTCTAAATATTTCAATCATATCTAATTTTGTTTGACCCGTTTAGCCTGTTCACTTTTTTGGCTATGGTGGTTAATGGCTTCTTAACCATCGTCTCAGCGTGTATGACCATTTTAACTTATGTTTATAGTTCTGGTATCTTCTTCATATCCATGGAGCGCTTGTCTGCACAATATGGAAGTTGCGTTTCGCTAAATTTATTTTTATATATATTGTCTGTTGTAAACACTAAATCCCTCCCCCATGAAGAATGCACCTCCCAACATAGACTCATAATTAGCGACCTCATAGTCAGGACGAGACGTACTCGACAGCAGAAGAGGACTATCCTCAGGAGAAAAATATGGAACCTAAAGGACTCCACAGCCAGTCATAAATTTAAAAGCATATTACTCGATGCTTTTGACAGTAAGGAAGAGCAATTAGAGTTGTACAATATAGAGGAACAGTGGGAATTCCTGAAAGCAAACGTGCTGATGGCGGCAGACGAAGTCTGTGGCTGGAGCAGGCCTATAGGCAGGAGGAGAGTAACATGGTGGTGGAACAGTAAGGTGGAGGAGTCAATTAAGGGTAAAAAGCAGGCTTGGAAAGTATGGCGGGATGGGGGAAGTAGAGAAGACTATCAAGTGGCCAGGAGAGAAGCTAGGAGACAAGTGTACTTCGCAAGAAGGGAAGCAGAGGAAAGAAAGTTCAAGCATGTTCTACAACGCGAGGACCAAAAACGTGAGGTGTTCAGGATTGCTAGGCAATGTGTCAAGGAAAACCGTGATATTGTCGGGGAGAAGTGTGTACTTAATGATGATGTTGTACTTGCCATCACTGACGCTGATAAGAAGGTAGCTTGGAAGTGTCACTACGAAAGGCCACTAAATGAGGAGAATAAATGGGAGAAAGACAGTCTCCCCCACATCGACCCAATAGAGGGACCAGCAGTGTTAGTCGAAGGTAGTATAATAAGTAAGGCAATCAAAGATATGAAGACGGGTAAGGCGGCTGGGACTTCGGAAATAGTTGCTGAGATGCTGAAAGCCTCTGGAACGGTGGGACACACCATGGTCACCCGGATAGTAAACCAAGTCATACAGAATGGGGTTGTTCCTTCGGAACAGCATCATCATTAACTGTTACAAGGGTAAAGGAGATGCCCTAGATAGGAGTAACTATAGAGGCATTAAATTAATCGACCATGTCATGAAGGTCACGGAAAAAGTAATAGCGCAACTAATCAGAGAGAGAATTGATCTAGATGAAATGCAGTTCGGGTTTGTGTCAGGCAAAAGTACCACAGACGCTCTTTTCATTGTACGACAACTACAGGAGAAGTACCTAGCTAAAAGTAAACCCCTATACTTAGCTTTTGTCGACTTGGAGAAAGCCTTCGACAGAGTCCCCCGTTCCATTATCTGGTGGGCTCTTAGAAAACTAGGTGTTGATGAATGGCTTGTGAGAGCTATACAAGCCATGTATAAAGAAACAGTCAGCAAGGTTAGAATTAACAACGAATATAGTGAAGAGTTTAGTGTAAAAGTTGGTGTTCATCAGGGCTCCGTTCTTAGCCCCCTACTATTTATTATTGCCCTTCAGGCTATAACAGTGGAGTTCAAGATCGGCTGCCCATGGGAACTCCTATACGCAGATGATCTAACGCTCATAGCTGAATCAATGGCCGAAATAGAGAAGAAATTCCAAACATGGAAGCACGGCCTAGAATCAAAAGGCCTTAAAATTAACCTGGCTAAGACTAAAGTTCTAGTTTGTAGGAAGGAAAATAGGGCACCGGTCCCATCCGGGAAATGGTCATGCTCAGTGTGTAGGAAAGGCGTAGGTAGAAACTCCATTTTATGTCCCAAATGCAAAGTATGGGTGCATAAAAGATGTAGTGGGATCACAGGTAAGCTAACTAAGAACATAGATTTTACATGTGGCCGGTGCTCTGGTGCAATAAGTAGCAGCAATTACCCACAAAATACTAGCTCTTTCAATTGCACAGAGGGTTCTATAGAAATAGTGGACAGCTTCCGTTATCTGGGTGACATAATCAGCAGTGGGGGAGGGTGCTCTGAAAGTACAGTAGCTAGAGTCAGAACTGGATGGAAAAAGTTCAGAGAGCTTATACCTCTATTAGCCGCTAAAGGGTTCTCCCTAAAAATGAAAGGCAGGCTGTATGATGCCTGCATACGAACAGCAATGTTGCATGGCAGTGAGACCTGGGCATTGTGTGCAGAGGATATACGCAGACTATAGAGGAACGAAGCTTGCATGCTCCGCTGGATGTGTAATAGTAATATACGTGAACGGCAAAGCATTAACGAACTAAGGGAAAAATTAGAAATAAGAGGGATCAGATGTTGTTGACTCGAGAGAAGGCTACGTTGGTATGGTCACGTGATGCGCATGAAAGACGACAGCTGTATAAAAAAGTGCAGGTCTATAAAAATAGACTGTAGCCACGGAGTAGGCAGACCCAGAAAAACCTGGGATGACCTGATAAATTCCGACCTCACACACTTACACCTCTCCAAGACAATGTCACTGGACCGAGATCTTTGGCGGTACTCAGTAATAGAGAAGACCCGCCTTAACTAAATACGAAGTAAAACCTACTACAGTCAGTAGGCATCTCTAACAAAATACACCCCCGTCCCACTACCCCCACCACATCCACACCGCCCCTTTGAATGTAAAGTTATGTTGGTCCCACAACATCCAGGCCGAAACAAATGAGATCGTGTAGGTGTCACGACAAAAAAAACACACAGTCCACGCTGTAATGTGGCCGTGTAGGCAACACGGTAAAAACCTCCCAGTTCCACACTGTAAATGTGGTTGGTGTTAGGAAGGGCATCCAGCCGTAGAAAACCCGCCAGACAGTCCACCCTGTAATGTGGCCGTGTAGGCAACACGGTAAAAACCTCCCAGTTCCACACTGTAAATGTGGTTGGTGTTAGGAAGGGCATCCAGCCGTAGAAAACCTGCCAGACAGTCCTATACGAGCAAGACAACCAATCTTGCCTCAAGTGGGAAAACTCCCGTCCAAACCCATGCAAGCGTGGAATACGGACGTTAAACGGTGATGATGATGATATATATAGATATATATATATATAAAAAAATACATTGTTTCTACTTTTGGCACAAGGCCAGCAACTATCCCAGTGTATTACTGGTACTTTATTTTATTGACCCCGTAAGGATGAAAGGCAAAGTTAACCCCGGTGGGATTTGAACTCAGATTGTATATAGTGTATGTGTGTGACATTCTTATCAACGTCATGATCTCTTTGTCAGTTCAGAAATAGTCCTGTGAGAATATTTTGAGTTTATATTTATGTAGCCTAGGTGCAGGTAACTTTCTTTCATTATGTCTTTCTGTATATTATGGTATACAATTGACACCCTCTCCCCCCTCCGGTATTCGCGGGGGTGGGTAGTACCTGTGAAGAGTGAAAAACCGCAAATATTGGATGTGGTCTTATAAAAATGCCTATAAACATCAAAACATACCGTAAGATATAAGCTGCCAAATATGGTATATTGTTATTAATAATTTAGCATTAAAAAGCGTGGAAAAATATATATTGCCATGAAAACAGCCATTAAAAAATCGCTGAAGATATTTCCGATTCCGCCAATATGCAGTGGTTTCCATGAACAATTATTAGTTAGGGTCTAAGGAAAATTCCGCGAATAACCAGGAGCGCGAATGCCGGAGGTACACTACTAGAAAAACATTGCCAGGGATTTTCTATTCTACTCTCTCTCAGACCAGTGGTTCTTAACCTGGAGTGCCAGTACCCCGAAGGGGTGTGAGACTCAGTTCTTAGGGGTGCAAGCAGAGGTCTAGAAACATTTGTTTTTCAGTGTTTCAGAGCTTTCCATTTGTTTCAACATAATATTTTTTAATCATAGTAGTTAATTAATTAAATAGTAGCAGTTAAGTAGCTGATAATTTGACCTGAAAATTGAAGTTCTTTCATATGCTAGATGTGGGATGGAATTTCAAAATCTCAAGGGGTGCTGTGATAGAAAAAGGTTAAGAATCACTGATCTAGATGGCTAGATAGAGTGGATATATGTTAGAGCATTCAGCACAAGAGAAAAAGTGCTCAATATAGAAAGGGAGAAGTGAATATTATCTATTAGAAGCTATGTATCATTATTACGTTCATCAAGTCACGCCCAGGTTAACTTTGCCTTTCATCCATTTGGGGTCGATAAAATAAAGTACCAGTAATACACTGGGGTAATTGCTGGCCTTGTGCCAAAAGTAGAAACAATTATTACCTTCATCATTGTTGAACATCCATTTTCCCTGCTACAGACTGGTTAATACTCAAGTAGAACCTTTGTCCTCCTTTTGGGCTGAGGGCCTGACATACAATCCTGAACTCTACTGAGTACTTTTTATCATACCACTAACACTAAGGAAGTTATAATATCTTTAACACAGCTGAAGAATTTTCTTGACCTTTTGTTTGGCTAGTTTTCTATGACTGGATGCTCTTCCTATCACCAACTACTTTACAGAGTGTACTGGGTATATTTAATATGTAGAACACCAACAATAGAAAGGTTGTCATATCGCTAACACAACTAAAGAACTCTCGTTACTCCTTTGACATGGTTTCTACTGGAAATACTGAGTTGCATTTTTGTGGCTCCAGCTCTAGGGCGGTAGCCAGTCATACCTCAACTGAAGAGCCCTTTCTTCTGGAGGTGAGGTGTAAGTTATGGGCATATGACAAGTGTGGGGAGATTTCACAGAGTGAGAATTGGTGAGTGTGAATGGTTGGGTGACCTGGCATTGTGGGAGATACTGTGGTGATAACAGCTACTAATGGGCTATGACGGGTGTGTCAGAGTTTAGGGGTGTGGGTGAAAGTGATGCTGCAAATAGCTATTAAAGTGTTGGGGAAGGGAGAGGGTAAAGGATACTGTGTTGGTATTGTAGAATGTAAATAGGTGATTCACAGGGTACCTGGAATTGAGGTAGACTTTTCTCTCTCTTCCCCCCCCCCCCCCAATTTTTTTTTGCCATGAAGATTCCTTAGTATGCAATGAAAACTGGACAGAGAAACAATAGCAATACATACTGACAGCAGTGAAGTGCACTTGATGCTCATGTCTATGTAAATTATTACATCCATCTTGTCATCCCCAATGTTATGCTGTTGCGGTATTTGTTGTGTCACTTTACATTCTGAGATCAACTTTGCCTTCCATTCTTCTGGGGTAGATAAACTAAAGTACAAGTCAAGTGATGGGGTTGATTTAGTTAACTTTGCCCTGCTCCAAAATTTACGAGCTTTGTGCTTAAATTAGATATCAATATTATATCCATTCTCCTAAGGCCCTGGATGATGATTTATTTGCCAAGCTTTTCAAAAACGGTTCCATCATCTTGACTCTCTGGATGCACTACGTAATTCGGGACATTGAATCTCCTCCACAAGATTAAAGGGATGCAGCTCCCTCTTCAAGAATGGTGATAGGTACCGTCACAGTAACTACTGAGGTATTAGTTTGATAGGTATTGGGGACCAAGTCAGTCTGTATAATTGTTGCATATTTTTATGTCAATTTTAGTATTGAGTTTACATTGTAATAAGGGATTGAGAACCTACTTCAGTGTCTCTTTTTAATCACTAAATGAAGGCAGTCTTTGGTAAATGGTTTACTTGACAATAGTTTGATTGGCAGAATTGGCAGAGCGTAGGGCACCCTGCTTCGTGGAATATAGTTATGGTCCTTTACATTCTGAGTTTCATATTCTGCCGAGGTTAGCTTTGCCTTTCATCCTTACAGGGTTGATAAAATAAAGTACCAGTCATGCACTGGGGTTGATTTAATCGACTTGCCCCCTCCTAAAAGTGTTGGCCTTGTGCCTAAATCAGAAACCATTATAAAGATAATCAGGAGAATAAGATATTGGACTACCAGTTCACAAGCTCTTAGTTGAAATCTACTTAAGGTGTTTCTAAACAGAGTACCTTTATCTACATTGCCTTAGTTTACTTCGCTGTTGGGGAGTAAGTACCAGATTATCTGGGAATGTTACCTGAAATAGACTGACATTCTATCCTGGTGGAATATTTGTCTCCCATATGCTTCATGTCATAACACTCCATATTGGTGTAGGAAATAGTTGTTTGTTTTGTTTTGCATTTCCATGACATTACCTGATAACCACAATAAATATTTGAGACTTTTGGTAATTGTCAAATCTCTTGTATATATATATATAAATGTTTTCCTATTAGAAAATCAACTTTCAGTGTGGAATGTAATGATTAGTGTATAGTGGGGATGGATGTAAAAAACAGTTTTGCTACAGCCTGATATAGAATAGTTTAAAATTTGATACAAAACTTACTCTAGATATAAAAATGCTTTTTGTTAGAGAGAGCAAGATAAGCTGATTAAATCTTGTTGTGCTATTGTAAATGGTATAGAAATTTTATGGAGCAACGGTCTTTGCTTCTAGGTGGCCAACTTTTTATTCAGAGGGACTGCTCTCTTAGACAGGTTACCTTCGCTGAGACTTGTGGAGTCCATGTCTACCTTGTACAGTTTTATTTATTCAGTATGACTGCTCTCCTATGTGGGCTGCCTTCTCTCTGGCTTATGTAGCCCAGATTTACCCTTAACTTATTTGGAGTAACTACATTCCTGTTTGGGCAGCCTCCATAGCAGCTTAGGGAGTGGAGCCCACATCTATCCGTCTATACTGTTCAGTTATATTTAAACCAGCCGCATCCGGCCAGAATTTTCTCACCTCTTTCTGTTCAAACCGGCTGTAACTGGCTGCTCATACTGATGTTAAGGTATTGTTTACGAAATAGATAATATCAAAATCTCATAGATTCAATATTCTGTCAGATAATTATGTGAGGTAAAGCATTTACCACAAAAATAAAATAGTATATATAAAGTTATGTAAATGCTAAAGGGTCAAGGAGCCCTGCCTATCCCAATAAAATAAAGTTTAATTAACCCAGATATTTCTTTGAGTTGAAACGATACTATTTATTTTTGTCTTCATATATGTATATATAACCCATGCTAACATGGAAGATAGCCGTTAAACGATGATGATGATGATATATATATATAAAATAAGGTCATGGCTACGCCATCAACCCACCCCAAGATTGTGAAATGATCTATGAAAGTGTCAAAATTCTGGGGGTTTTTTTGACAATGTTGTGTTTGTACATTTTCATGTTTTGAATTTTTTTTTTTTTTTTTAAATTCTTATTTCCTTTAGTAACAGTTAAACAATGACAGTAGCAAACAATGACAGTAGCAAACCTGTGTTTACAAAGAGTGTAGGTGTTTGTTCAGACATGCTAAAAAAAAATCTGAGTTCGATAAAAAGTGAATGTTAAGTGGAGCTTGTACTTTTTAATCAACTTTCACATTTCATTTACACAACCTTGTACTTCATTTAATGAAAAACAAAATAAAAAGAAACACTCATCATCATCATGCTGACATGGGTTAATGGGATATTTTAAGGCAATGTTTTACAACCAGATATCTTTCCTGACACCAACCCTTTCAGTTATTTCTTACAACACCCAAAGATATAGTCTAACTATTCTAAACTTGATACACATTCTAGTCAGAAAATGTTAACATATTTTAATCTTTATTCTTTTAATTTCCTAATCTATTCAGTGGCACACAAATTTCATCTATACTACTTGTGTTACAATTAAATGAAACTGTCTACTCATTGCACTATAATGTAAGTGGCTGAATATTTCTCAGACACCTTTAACTTAATCCACAGGCAGAATCAGCTGTAACACTGTGTGACAAAGGCTTGGTACTTTGCATAACATGTACAGTCCACTACTCTGTTTAAACCACTACTCATTCTATGCTGACTTTGAGCTAAACAATAGCAACAAACAAGTTTCATTCACAAGGCTTGAGGCAACCTGAGTCTGTGGTACACAACACTTAAACAAGACACCATACAGTAGGATTTTAACCAGCCACTCATACTGATGTTAAGGTACTTTTCTCAAAATAGATATCAAAATCGCATAAATTTGTTATTATGTAAGATAAAGTCTTTACCACGAAAATATAATAGTAAATATAGAGTAATGTAAATGCTAAAGAGTTAAACTAGGATTTAAGGATTGCAAATTGATCTTCTTTACTATTAACCATTACAAAGCTGAATGACTAAGCATGTGTCATGGATATATCATTGTAGAATGTTTTAGATATGCCTTACCTTTGATTAACTGAGGACAATGCTGTACACTCTAGCATGCAGTGCTGTATAAATAGGGTATCGTGAACAGTCTTTAGATTCTGATGGTAGCTATAGCAAAGGTAGGCAAGATTGGCTTGTAGGTGTTTTATATACAACATTTGATGATATAAAGTGCATTGTTTTGTGTTCTTTCTTGTAGTTTATTATGGATTACTAGAGAGATTGGGGGCCCAGGTAGGGCTTGCATAGTCCCTGATGGATCTATTGTATTGTTTGTACATCATTTTTATTGTTTCTTTCTGTTGAGCACGTGGTGCCTCTAAGTGTTCTAAGAATGTTTGTGCATCACATTGCTTTCTTTATTATATATTCAATGGGCGGTGGGAATGTTGTGAAGGAACTGTATGTAACTACTAGTATTTTTGTCTTCTCTGCATTTGGTATGTTTTTACTGTTAAATGTGATGGTTGTTTGTATTTGATGTTCTGATGTTACTGATAAGAAGGGAGAAAATGGATTTGGTAGATGGAATATGTTAGGAGCATGTGATCGTGGTGTCATCTGTGTAAAAAGCTGTGTGTATTTGTGGAGTTGTGCGAAGGATGTTTCAGTATATGTCAAAAAGAGTGGGTAGTGGATGTATCTTTGTAGTACTCCATTTCAGAAAATTGCAAATTCTCGAAGTAGTGTGTTTGGTGACCTGATGGGTAGTTTGCTAGCCCAGTGCTATCTTTTGGTTGTTAAGGTGTTGAGTATTTGGGGTACAAGAGGATAATGAGGAATAGTTTTAAACAAGTTTTGCTGATATACATGTGATTTTTTCTTTAAGTGGTGGCTTTGGAACTATAGAGATATTACCCAGTTTCTAGATTCTGGGATTATATTAAATTTTTAAGATGATAGGGTGAGCTTTGAAGGACATTTTGTCAATTATTGTATGTTGAGCACAATTATTGGCTCAATATTTATCTAGTTGAATAAAAAGGAACCACTGTTGATTCATGAGAAGTGATTAACGTTAGAAATAACAAAATAAATAACCAAAATTATTGCTAGTATGATGAATAATAAAAATAATAAAATCTGACTTCGCTTGTTTCATTTGCCATATGATTCTTTCTTCTTTCTCAAATATTCTATTACTGTCTCTCACTCTTTCACATATACATAACACATACATTATATGAATGTACACATTCTAACTTCTTTCTTCAGCAAATTATAATATAATTAAGGGATTATAAAAAATCAAAAAATGATACAGTTTCTTTTAAATCTGATTCTCACTGCCTCTTAGCTCCTGCTTGAATGTCAATATTTCAAGACTCCTCCTCACCTCATTTCTACCTAGGTAATATCAGTTATCCTTCATGCTAAATGTTAGGTAATTAAACATTCCCCTTTATGCTTCCTTCATTTTCACTATTACAACCACCACATCCCTATCATTGAAAATCTCCCCCCCTCCCCCCCAAAAGCATAAAAATATTGATGTAAAGTATTTATTTAGTGTGGACTAATGATATCTTATCACTGCTTGTTTTTGTTGTGGTAATGGCTGCTACAGCACAGCTGTCTGTCCTTGAGCAAATTCCATTCACTTGGTGATAACCAGTGAATATATAGAACATTTTTAAGCAATAACTAAGAAATACCTAAGGATATTTATATGCTTACAAAATTAGTGTTTGTATATGTAATTGTGCTTAATGTTTTGTCTATTTTTCATGTTTGTATAGGTACAATATTTTCTTTTTGTTTTGTTGGAGCAATTTTCTCTTCTTATCAAGTAATTCTGGGCTTCACCAGTTTTGCCATCACTCTTTCTGTAACCCCCATAACCTGAACTATTAGTTTAATGTCTCTGTAATTGCTGCCCTCTTGTGCATTTCATTCACTCATGTAGCAATTGAAAATGATACTACTCTGCTAGTTATTGGGTATGACACATTTCCAGTACTGACTTACACTGAGAAATATGGATAAGTCTTAACGAATTAAAGCACTCAGACTAGTTATTTTTGTCCTTATGTCAATAAAATCTTTTTTTTTTTTTACATCTATTTTCCATGCTGACAAAAGTCAGAATTATGCAGACCACTTCCTTAATAAATTTTCAAAAGATTCATTAGAAGTAGTACAAAGGTTTCCCCATCTAGGTGACCCCATTAGCGGTGGAGGTGGATGTACCAAATGTGCTGTAACCTGAGTGAGAACAGGTTGGAAGTTCAGAAAGCTGTTACCTCAGTTGGCAACAAAAAGCTTCAACCTTAGAGTAAAGGGCAGATTTTATGATTCTTGTGTTTCAACTGCTATGCTGCATGACAGGAAGACATGGGCTCTAAGTGTAGAAGATCTATCACAGCTAAAGAGAAAAGGTGCATGCTTCGGTTTGACGATAACTTCCTCCCAACCTCTCACTAGTTTTTGAAGTTCTAAAATAATAATGAGCCTTAGGCTTTGCCCTTCCATCTCTGACTAAATAGTAAAATATGTTTTTGAAACAAAATAAAAGCAAACAAACAAAACAAATAAAATATTTGTTTTACCTCAACAGAATTTACATAGCAACTCCATAATTCTAGTTATGCATAAAATGTGGAGTCAGGGTATTATATTAGTTACTAGCTGGCGTCGTGCCTTCAAAAAGGTGGCTAATTGCAGTATATTAGATATAAAAAGGGTAAAAAACCAAGTTTTTAGTTTAATAATTCTTTTATTACAATCTTTTTGTGAAAAAACTATCTTTAACCAACATAGGTAACCATCATCATCATCGTTTCTGCCTCCATTTTTCCATGCTTGCATGGATTAGATGATGCCTTTTCACCACAGCATCTCTCCACTCGCCGTGTATCTTTGTCATCTCTTCTGTGAGTCTCAGCGATTTGAGCTTGGCTCTCACCATCTCTACACAGGTCTTTCTCGGTCTACCTATACTGGGCTTCTACTTACTGTCATTTGCTGGCACTTCTTCACCCATCGATGATCATTCATGTGCATCACATGTCCGTACCAATGTAGTTTTTTCAATTGCACACCTTGGATTCCTCTTAAACCCAGTTTCTCCCTCAATTCATTGAAGCTCTGCCTTTCTCTCACATTTATGTTGCACATCCAATGAAGTATGGCTGCTTCATTCTCTCCAGCCCTCCATGTCCTCTTCAGTCACTGCCTATGTTTCACTACCATGCAGCATTGCACTTCACACACAGGCATCATACAGCTGTCTTTTTGTATGTAGGGAGAAACCTTTTGTTGTCAACATTGGGAGTTGCTCTCTAAACTGCATATGTATACATTTATATGTATGAGTATATAAATATAAACACACAAACACCCACACAATAATAATATAGTCAAAGTGTGTAGCCATTTCACCACACATATACTCATACAACTGTAGCGAATCTTAGAATGCTAGAATGCTGGTTGCTGTTTTCTATAGCCCCCCCCCCCCCCCCCCATGTCATCTCCCTTTCAGTAAGTGACAAACAAATATATAAATAAACCCACATTAGCTGTTATTATAATTGATTGATTGTTTATTTTAAAATGACATCTATATACTTAATATGACTAATTTTCATTTTTTATTTTATCTATTTAATTTCTTCTTCAGGTTTCTGAGATAAAACGTGTAAACCATCTAATCCGCGACCAGGATCTCTTTGGACGGAAATTGGTAAAAGTCCCCATCAGAAAACATGGCCATATCACCGAGCTCCATAGTGACTTATTGATCCAGGATTCGTCCTCTTTAGACTTGACAAAACCTGCTGCTCAAACGGACCTCATTGACTGCTCTGATGATACAGCAGTAGGCGTGTTAAACAGTGCAGATGAAGAAAGTTGCAATCTCAGTGATCCGGAGATGCAACGTAGGATAATTCAGAGCCTCAGTATAAAGGACATGATGCATTCGCAGACAAAGGAGGCTGAAGAATTCCTGCGTAGCATGGATCGCGATTTGGAAGTGATTCGGAACTCGACGAAGACTGGCTGTCAGTCACTCAATGAGGTGATATCAGTTCTGACCAACAAATCAATACAGCCTCTTCAGAAGCCTAATAATATTTGGAATTGCTCAGGAGATGATTGTGGACTGCGTTACAAAACTATAGTTGCTGCTGTTATAATCATAGGAATTGTTATTCCTATCATAATTTTATATTTCAAATATTATAAACCTGACTAGAATTTCTAATGTTGTTATATGTCATTGTCATCACCATTATAATCATCTTCATCCTTATTATTATTGTTATTGTTGCTGTTGATATCTCTACAACTACTAATAACATAGCTGTTGATTATTTTTTTTTAATCACAACTACAATCATAATCATCATCATTAACATCATGACCGTCTTCATTTTTAATTTCATCATTATCATCCTCATTATTAATATTATTTAATCAGTTCTCTTTATCTTTCTCTCAACTGCTTTTGGGTTCTTTGTAAGGAAACAAAATAAAAATTTAAAAATAGAGAAAATAAAATCTGAACATCATTGTTGTTTTAACGTCTGCTTTCCCTGCTAGCAAGGGTTGGACAGGTCCATACAGACCAAGTACTGAACCAGAGCTACTGGTTTCCCAGACAGGCCAGGGATCTGTATCTTTCTTATGTACGGTCTCACATTCTACCGAGTGCTCAATTGACCTCAAAAAAAAAACAAAAACAAATGAATCTTAAATAAATATATGAAATATAGGATATGTGATAGGAGGATGTGGACTAAAGGAATGAGAAAAAAGAAAATTACTTTTTTCCAGAGTCTTCAGTCCTTCCCTATGTTTTCTTTCTTTTCTTGTCTCTATTCTTTGAGAATTTCCCATTTCACTTTTATTAAACTGCTCAACTTTTATAAACCATCTGATTACTGTTGAAATGCATGCCAAAATAGTTTACACATATATACACATACACACACAAACATATAAAATTCATGATGTGCCTGTGTGTGTGTGTGTATATATATATATAAGAGAGTATTGAAGTTTGCTTGAAGCATTGTGGAATAATAAGGTAGATTTCTTTAAGTCATTTGGAAGCCTCGACAATGCAGATGGGTAAATCTCCGGGTAGCAAGATCCGGTGGTGGAGAGAGAGATGTAAGTGGGAGTACGTTGAGATGCGTGGTGTGTATAAGACTGTAACGTGTAGAGAATGAAGGAAAGAGCGTAAAGGATAAAAATAAAAATAACAACACGAGATAGAGTTACCTTGGGAGAGATTTAATTGTCCCTATATATTTTTCGGATCACATCCATCAACTGGGGTTTTTTCCGGGGAGGGGATGAATGGTTGTCTGTCGGAAAGGTGCGAAACGTGTCCTCCGCTGTTCGTTGTTTTGAATATCTGAGGTATGCAGCAGAGCGTGCATGCGCGTGAAATGGGGTCGGTCAAGCAGAGGTCAGCGGCCGAAGTAGTTCTTTCAATTGTGGGAGTGGGGTGGCGCTAGCTGTCAGTCCATTCTCTGCCTGTTTGGTGAATGTTACTGTGCGTGTGTGCGTGTGTTGTTGTCTCACTTGAGTGTGTGTGTGTGTGTGTTGCCTTGTTCCTCTGTATTGTCAGTGTAGTATGTTCGTATGGTGGAATACTACTGTGTGTGCGTGTGCTGCTGTCTCGCTTGTGTGTGTGTGTGTGCATGTGTTGCTGCATCGTTTGTTAACTTAAAACAATCACCTCATTTTGCTTCTCTCGGATTGGTTGTTTAATTGTGGCCCTAGGCGTTTGATCCAAAGTGCTTCCTTGATACGTAACGTGCCGACGTTTCTTTCTGTCGCTAGAATTGTGACAATGGGCCTTCCGTCTTTATTTCCGCATTTGACTGTGTTTCCGGAAAGACGAGGCCCTGGTTTTAGTGTGTTCCTTGATCCGGATATGCAACGGCCGGATTGTGCTACCTATATAGTATTGGTTGCACTTGTTACATTCTATCTTATACACGACGTATGTGCGTAGGCAACAGTTCGCATGGGGCATCGGGCAATCTCTGAGGGAGCACGCGTCAGTTGATTTCCCGGGTTTCCTGGAGAGGCATCTTCGCAGGAAGGGGCCCGAGTGGGCCAGGTGGATGTCGAGGCCCTCCCTCCGTATAGCCTTGCGGATAGCGTTGGTGGTATTCTCGCCCAAGTGTGGCATTTTAAGGAAGCACTTGCCTTTGGTGCCTCTCTGTCTCTTGTGTCTGGTGTCTCCTACTCTGTCTGTGAGCGAGGTAGGGTACCTGTTCGTCTCCAGCACCTCGAGGAATCGCTTGGTATGAGTGACACCACTCGCGGGATCGCTGCATCTGATTTTGATTCGCGCGATCTCGTTCGTGATGTATCCTCTTTTGGCACTGTTAGGGAGGGCGGATTTGTAGTGGACGAACAGGTCCTTGCAGGTTGCCTTTCGGTAGAAGTTGCAGTGGATCCCTCCCTGTTCTGTGATGTTGATTCGGAAGTCGAGCAGGGCAAGTGACCCGTCGTCGTTGGGGTGTTCAACACTGAAGTCAATGTTCTCGTCCGTGTTGTTGAACGTCTCATAGATTCTGTTTGCCATGTCTTGGGAAGATGTGAGGATGAGGATATCGTCCACGTACCTTGAGAAAAAGGCGACGGCGTTGGGGTGGCAGGCGTCGAGTGCCTTGCACTCGAGGCTGTCCATGTAAGAGATCGCTAGCACATCCGACAGGCTTGATCCCATGGGCAGTCCCGAGGTTTGTTGGTATGTTTGGTCAAGGAATCCGAAGTAGGTGTTGTCGACGACGATGGATAGGAGTTGGTGGATGTCAGTGGTGGTGAGCCCGAAGCAGTGTAGGTCGGTGGATTGGACGCGTTCCATCAGTATATTGACGGCCGAGTACGAAACTTAGAATTCGTCAACCCCTTTTCAGGCTAGGCTGCTCGCTCGCTCGGTGAAATGTAACGTACAAATGCCATTTCTTTACTCTTCTCTCCATTTTTTCCCTGGTCCATTCATCTATCTGTATCATTTTGTCCAGAATCCAATCTTGCTTTTTCAATGCTATTCAATAATTCTGTCCGAGTGTTCAAAACAATCTTCTTGTATTTTTTAAATTCCCATAATTATTCTCTTATTACTGTTATATATGCTTGTTCAATTATGCACAAAATTCAAGGATTTTATTTAAACCTTCTCACTAACTACTCCATATCCCTCCCACCCGCCCACACTCACCACCATTATTACGTGGACCAATCATAAGTCAACGGCCTATGCTATCACTTCTTAAGTTTAGACCTGGTTGCTTTTCGATATGATGGATGGACTACGGAATTCTGGAGAGTTTGAAAAGAAAAAATCTGGACACTCAGTCACAATGCCAAAGATAAAGACAAATTCACCTCATGCTGCTGGACGAGAATGCAAGGAGTCCTCCTCTTTATTTCGACCGAGGATGGCTAACATAACCCCATCTCCCTCACCCCCCCTGTGCCCCACCGTTCCCACCCTCCAAACGCAATCCAAAACTTCAGAGTTGGTACCATGAATGTAGGCACCTTAAAAGGTCGCTCTAACGAGGTTGTAGAAATGCTTGAGCATAAGGAGGTTGATCTTTGCTGTATTCAAGAGACCAGGTGGAGGGGTGGGTCTGCTAGATTCATTGTGGGTAAAGAATGATGCTATAAGCTTTTCTGGGTAGGAAATGACAATGGGCTGGGTGGAGTAGGAATCATGGTAACAGAAAAGTGGGCAGATAAGATAATAGACGTAAATAGAGTGAACGACAGAATAATTAAAATAAGACTTGCCCTCAATAGATCTACTGTGACAATAATATCTGCTTACGCACCACAATCCGGACTGCCTGGCGTTATAAAAGACAGATTCTATGAGTCGTTAATGCTCACTACCTCCCAAATAACCGACAGTGACTACATAATTATCGCTGGCGACCTAAATGGTCACGTTGGACAACATTGTGACGGCTATGACGGAATCCATGGAGGCTATGGGTTTGGTACTAGAAATGAGGAAGACTCCAGAATCCTGGAATTCTGTGACACAAATAACCTAACTATCTGTAACACTAACTTCAAAAAACAAGACAATCACTTGATCACCTATAGATCCGGGGAACACACAAGCCAGGTAGATTATATCCTTACCAGAAGACGTGACAGAGTGTCTGTTGTAAACACTAAATCCCTCCCCATGAAGAATGTACCTCTCAACATAGACTCATGATTAGCGACCTCATAGTCAGGACAAGACGTACCCAACAACAGAAGAGGACTATCCTCAGGAGAAAAATATGGAAGCTAAAGGACCCCACAGCCAGTAATAAATTTAAAAGCATATTACTTGATGCTTTTGATAGTAAGGAAGAGCAATTAGTGTCGTACAATATAGAGGAACAGTGGGAATTCCTGAAAGCTAACCTGCTGAAGGCGACAGATGAAATCTGTGGCTGGAGCAGACATATAGGCAGGAGGAGAGTAACTTGGTGGTGGAACAGTAAGGTGGAGGAGTCAGTCAAGGCCGGAAAGCAGGCTTGGAAAGTATGGCGGGATGGGGGAAGTAGAGAAAACTATCAAATAGCCAGGAGGAAAGCTAGGAGACAAGTGTACTTCGCAAGAAGGGAAGCAGAAGAAAGAAAGTTCAAGCATGTTCTACAACGCGAGGACCAAAAATGTGAGGTGTTCAGGATTACTAGGCAATGTGTCAAGGAAAACCGTGATATTGTCGGGGAGAAGTGTGTCCTTAATGATGATGGTGTACTTGCCATCACTGACACTGATAAGAAGGTAGCTTGGAAGTGTCACTACGAAAGGCTACTAAATGAGGAGAATAATTGGGAGAAAGACAGTCTCCTCCACATCGATCCAATAGAGGGACCAGCAGTGCAAGTTGAAGGTAGTATAATAAGTAAGGCGATCAAAGATATGAAGACAAGTAAGGCGGCTGGGCCTTCGGAAATAGTTGCTGAAATGCTGAAAGCATCTGGAACGGTGGAACACACTATGGTCACCCGGATAGTAAACCAAGTCTTACAAAATGGGGTCGTTCCGAAGGACTGGCGTAGCAGCATCATCATTAACTGCTACAAGGGTAAAGGAGATGCCCTAGATAGAGGAAACTATAGAGGCATTAAATTAATTGACCAGGTCATGAAGGTCACAGAAGAAGTAATAGTGCAACTAATCAGAGAGCGAATTGATCTAGATGAAATGCAGTTCGGGTTTGTGTCGGGTAAAAGTACCACAGACGCTCTTTTCATTGTATGACAGCTACAGGAGAAGTACCTAGCTAAAAGTAAAGCCCTATACTTAGCTTTTTTTGACTTGGAAAAAGCCTTTTACAGAGTCCCCCGCTCCATTATCTGGTGGGCCCTTAGAAAACTAGGTGTTGATGAATGGCTTGTGAGAGCTATATAAGCCATGTATAAAGAAACAGTCAGCAAGGTTAGAATTAACAACGAATATAGTGAAGAGTTTAGCGTAAAAGTTGGTGTTCATCAGGGCTCCGTCCTTAGCCCCCTACTATTTATTATTGCCCTTCAGGCTATAACAGTGGAGTTCAAGACTGGCTGCCCATGGGAACTCCTATACGCAGATGATCTAACACTAATAGCTGAATCAATGGCTGAACTAGAGAAGAAATTCCAAACATGGAAGCATGGCCTAGAATCAAAAGGCCTTAAAATTAACCTGTCTAAGACGAAAGTTCTAGTTTGTAGGAAGGAAAATAGCGCACTGGTCCCATCTGGGAAATGGCCATGCTCAGTGTGTAGGAAAGGTGTAGGCAGAAACTCCATTTTATGTCCCAAATGCAAAGTATGGGTGCATAAAAGATGTAGTGGGATCACAGGTAAGCTAACTAAGAATATAGATTTTAAATGTGGCCGGTGCTCAGGTGCAATAAGTAGCAGCAAGTGCCCACAGAATACTAGCTCATTCCATTGCACAGATGGTTCTATAGAAATAGGGGACACCTTCCGTTACCTGGGTGACAAAATCAACAGTGGTGGAGGGTGCTCTGAAAGTACAGTAGCTAGAGTCAGAACGGGATGGAAAAAGTTCAGAGAGCTTATACCACTATTGGCCGCTAAAGGGTTCTCTCTAAAAATGAGAGTGTCATACATAATGACTGCCATAACAGTATCATCGTCAACTGCTACAAGGGCTAAGGAGATGCTCTAAACTATTGAGACATGAAGTTGATGGAATAGATCATGAAAGTAACTGAAAGAGCTATTGCACAACTAATTAAGTGTAGACTTAACAGACGAGATGTAGTTAGGCTTTGTACCTGTTAAAGCACCACAGATGCCCTCTTTTTTTTCTTGTGGGACACGCAGAAGTACCAAGCTATGAGTAAGCACCTCTGCCTAGTGTTTCTTGACATGAAAAAAAAAAAATTGACTTTGACAGTGTTCCTTGCTCCATAAACTGGTGAACTCTTAGGAAACTAGAGAAAGAGATATGGCTTGTAAGGGTAGTGCAGTCAAGTAAGGTTAGAGTTAAAAATAAATACTGACGAATTTAATGTGCAGGTGCAGTCCCTTTTGTTTAGTATTGTCCTCTAGACCATAATGAAGGAATTTAACACTGGCTGCCCATGGTAACTCCTATATGTTGATGATCTACTCCTCACCCAAGTCTGGGGCAGAACCAGAGAAAAACTTCCAGACATAAAAGCAAAACATGTAATCAAAAGGCCTCAGTGTCCTCTTGGCAAATACTACCTTGTTTAAAAAAATTAAAATTCTACTTATTTAGAGCTGACCTGACTCTAGGGTGTGGACGCAGCATTATTTTCTTTAATATTTGGATCGACCTTAATATGAAAGCAAACATTTATGTAAAGTGCTGTGTAGTGGGATTGATCTCAGCACTACATGTGCGAAGTAAATTTGTTAAGTATTTGGTTATGTATGCACTCAGTCTAAGTAATACTTAGTGCAATGATTGTTCTCCTTTCTCCCTCGTCCTTCCAGGTTTTTGTATAGATTGTTTCCGGTAGAACAAATTTCAAAATATATCGTTAATCTGAATGAGTCTCAAACGAAAGTTACTATAAAACCCGAATGAGCTGTTTTCAGTGTCCCACTCAGTTACTTGTAAAACCGAGGCTATAGTAGAAATCACGAACATTAAGTGCCATGTACTGGATTCGAAACTGGCACCACGTGATTGTAATGAGACTTTGACTATGAAGTTATACCAGCACCATTTGCTTTTTAAATAGACATATCTGTTTGAAAGGGGGATATATTTTTACGAAATTAATACTAGTCATAAAATTAGGTCATCACATTGTATGGAAACCATAATGCAAGGGAAATAACAAAGCAAGTAATATATAAATCATAAAAGCTTTAGGAATTATTTCCCGTAAATCTTATTTCAAGGGAAATAACTCTTAATGTTTATTTTTTTTGAAATGCATTAACCGAGCGTTCTATATGTTGGTAAAAACATTCATAGAGTTAATTAATAACCAGCATTCCAGTAAGAATCACACCCTTTTGATAGTGAAGTGATTATATATATATATTTTTTTTCCTTACCACAATGATAAACTGAAATTGTAGTGCACCTGAGCACTGTACACAATTATTTCATTATTATTATTATTAAAATATGTTATCCTTTTATCTGGCACAAAAATGACATGATAGAAATATATCGTTGAATTTTAAACGTGGTCAAGTGTGTTTATTTAAGTATACCTTCCTGTAAAATTTAGGGTTAACGCCTAAGTATCTTGATATATACACCTTGACAAGTACTGGTATTTATCTGCATCAATATTTTCCTATATACAGTGGAACCTCGGTTCACGAATGACTCTCATCTCGAACAAATCGACTCACGAACAATTTTTCCGAACAAAAACGTCTCGGGTGATGAACGGTGTCTTGAGTAACGAACATGCAAACCGGCAACAATGGTTGATGACAAGCTGGGAGTATCGGCGGGGAGGGGGGGGGGGCATCACTTGCTGTATAGTTAGTTACTATGGTAACATTCCCGAGATCCATGGACGAGTTCTCTCCAGCGGTCTCTGTCCCTCATCATCGCTGCCATGTCCTGCGCCTCCAAGACACCCGTGTCTGTCATTAGGGCATCAACATATGTCAACCTCGGTCTCCCTCTTCCAGTGTGTCCATGCAGGGGCTCCCACAGGAGCACTGAGTGCAGTATCAACTCTGGATGGCGGTGAGCATGTCCAGCTAACCTCAGTCTCCTCTGGGCTACTCTCGAGCTGACTTTTGGGAGGCTCCCGTACAGCTCTGAGTTCTTCATCCTCGGTGTATACTGATTAATGTTAGAGCCATCCTCAGCATTCGTGTAGTACTCATCCACCATCTGAGTGAGTTTCTTGGTCAGTGTCCAAGTCTCAGACCCGTACAGCAGCACAGACTCCACTACAGCAACGAAGAGGCGGATCTTCAGGTCTTTACGAAGGTCCGACTTCCACACCGTATATGGTGATATATGTATGTATGTATATATGTGTGTGTGTGTGATTCCAGTTCCTCGGAGGACTAACAGTACACCCAGGAGTTGGACATATCGATGAATTGACAGAGTGGAACACATTTCAACACCAAGTTCACCTGTTTTTTCTACAATAATTCGTACTGCCTGATGAGGTCACAGCCAATAATAGCTGTCACTGAAATATATATAGCAGGGAATTTATAATAAACGAAGCCATGTGTGACTTATTTATTTTATATATATATATTTCACACACAGTCTCTCCTTCACTGTATTTCTCTTATAATATTTCGTATGGGAAATATAGTTTCGGTTTACGAATGGCCTGCAAGAGCATATAAGTTCGTGAACCAAGGTTCCACTATATACTTTACAGTAATTATTAACAAGAGTGTCAGCTACAAAGCTTGGCTAGATGTGGTTCCACCAAAGCTGAACACATTGCTGTCCTTTCTGATCAAACTCTGCCAAGTCCAATACTATTTATGTGAATCGTGCATTGCCTATAACAAGATATTCAGGAAATAATAGACCTCTTTGCTGGTTCTTTTACTTAGATAATCTGAATGAAAACTAAGGTGCTGTTTACGCCTACCACGGATGAGTTGACATGATGTAGCAAGTTCTTTTGTATGTCCTTCACAAGATTAATCTTCAATTACTGCTAGTCCGAATTTTTACCCAAGTCAATTGGGCCAACATGAAATGAAGCGCCTTGATGAACGTCACAAAAGGCTGTTTGGTCTGAATCATCTACACAGTATTTATTTCAGCGTCAAGTTACATTTAGATGTGACGTATAGCAACCCGATGCACAATTTGACTCCAGTACACCCAAGCACATACATACAAACACACAAATATGTGTGTGTGTGTGTGTGTGTGTGTGTGTGTTAGGACCTCGTCGTCTACGAGGATGAATATTACAGTTGTTCGAACAATGGAACATCCTCTTTGGGAAGTTAACGGGTAAGAGTCTGAGCATTCCATAGACACGTGTATCCTTAACGTAGTTCATAGGGAGATCCAGAGTTGAACCTGTAGTTCGGCTTGGTCAGACACTGTGAGACAAATATAGCTCTTTCAATTACAAGTACAACTAATTTTCCCAAGCTGAATGGACTGGGGCAATGTGATATAGATTGTCTTGTGCTACAGGGAATCGAACTCATGACGTTACGATCTTGAGACGAACACCTTAATTACCTTTCACACACACACACACAGACATACACACACACACAACACACACACTCGCTCTCTCACACATTCACACACAAACACACACCACACAGACTCACTCTCACACACATACACACTCACATACACACTCTCACAAAAACACACACATACACACACACATATATATATATTTGTTTTGCAAGATTCTTAATAGGAAATTTTGTGTTGAAACGGATATTGTTATACAATTTCAGGGTCATGTTGCCAATTAAAACACATGAACTAGTCGAATTTCACTTTAGTTTTACTAGTTATGTAACTAATCCACTCCTCGGTTCTTTTAATAACCGGATAGTTATTTAATTGTCATATATAATTGTCAAAGCTGTTTCGTCACATATTCTGTGACCTTCCTACTGGTTGCTCTTACTCCTTTGTATCTTTTCTATGTTCTGCTCTTGTTTAATTTACTTCATCTTGTGTTTCTGTGTTGTGTATATGTTATACGTCTGTATTCGTGTATGTGTGTTTGCACGCTTGTATTTATGTGCTACTATTTCCACAGGCTTCTGTTTGACACGTGCATGCATGTTTACATGTATGTATGTATGTATACTTGTTCTTCTTTTTGGTAAATATCATCTTGGTTAAGAGAGTGGGACTGGCTTTGTGCAGTGCCTTTGCTCACTATAAAAGCTTCACGACACAGGCATTGCTTTATATCTGGAGATCTCTCTGCACTTGTCGTCACATGGTACCATGGGCCCAGCACTATGTGTCAATAATTGTCATAAGTGTAGTGTTTGTACCAGAGTTTTCAAGTCGCTGGCTGGACTAAAAAGTCACACTCGTTCAGCGCATCGGTAGGAGTTCTCCTACATGGATATAAAGTAGTGGCCGTACTCGAAAACGAGTTGGCAGCCACCATGTATGTATGTATGTATGGAGACGTTTGATCAAGTCAGGAAGTGATCATTTTGAAACTCGTCGAAGGAAACACCAAACACAGAAAAGGAAGGTGAGGAAAAGGGACTGTGCTTAACTGGATGCTGTTGAGCAACATCTGGTTTGTCAGCACTGCTTGAACAAAGCTGGTCTGATAAGATATGATCAAAGTCGTATCAGTAGACCTCATGTAGATTATGAACAGCATAATCGGAAAAGGTGTAGGGAATTTGGCAAGGAATTTGCAATCATGGGAGGTCTTAAAAGACATATGAGAACACAGTCAGAACCAAGCAGTGGAAAGTCCCAGAAGAGCCTACAGTTGCCATGTATGTGCCAAAGGGTACAAGCCTTTGGCTGTTTTGAAGAGCCACATTCGTGCCTCACATTTTTGAGCATTTTATCAGGTGATGGCAATGCTCCAGCACGAGTTTGCGGCCATCATGTATGTATGTATGTATGTATGTATGTATGTATGTATGTATGTATGTATGTATGTGTATATGCGTGCATGTATCTATGCGTTTTATTTCTCTCTCTCTCACCCGCCACTAGGTAGTTGTTATTCTGTTCCTGTATTCTATCGACGGTGGGTTTATGTCAACTAGTTCACTCCTTTGTATTTATTCTTACGTGTCATAATATGTTTTGTCATCAGATAGTAGGTTGTGAGGTTTTACTATTTCATTCATGTTTTCTATTGAGGGTGGATTTACTTTCTGCTATATGCATGCCTTCCTTAATATGTCTGAGCATGGCATCTGTTCAGTGTGCACATATGGTTTTATCTCAATGCTTATTGTGGGCAGCCAATATGTTCTAGTTTGGTACGAGTCATTTCGCCTATGTATGCCGTAGTTGTACTACTGATTACCTCATGCTATATACTATATTTTTAGTTTTACAGTTTACAAAATATACAATTACTATCAGTTCAAAGGATTTTCTTAAATAGGTAAGTTCTACTTATGGGGGATTTTATGGAAATTCCTTGTTTTTCTATCACTTTTATTTTTAGTTTAATTTATCTAAATCCCCCATATATCTGGGGGTAGCACAGACGGGCACCCCACTGTGGTATTTTTGTTGTCATACCAAAAGTTGACGTTATCTACCTTCTACCTTTTCCCCTACATTCTATTCCATGATTTGCTCATATATGAGTCATACTCCATTCGTTTTTCATGATAGTTTTCAGTTTCGTCCTGGCTCCTTTGTATATTCTGATTTTGTCTTTTTGGTTGTATCTAGAATACTATACACAGTGGGTGAAGTGTCGTGTGTGTCTCTATAATTCTTTAGGCTCGCACACGCAGGTTACATTCTTCATCTCTCTTACCAGCTGAGACATGCACAAGTTTTACTGTTACCAGTAGCGCTGAAGAGCGACATGACACGATGTTCAGGGAGTGGGATCGGCCCCGTGCAAAGCCTTTCCTCACTTAAAGTACAGGCATCGCTTGATATGTGAATCTTTTCCCGACGTATGGCAAGTCCCTAGCAGGACTAAAAAGCTACGTCTGGGGTGTTCATGCTTAAGTATCAAGCGATAGCATTACTCGAAATCGAGTCGCAGCCATCATCATGTATGTATGTATGTATGTATGTATGTAGGTTGACTTGTTCTTTTTCGTAAATATCATCTTGGTTAAGAGAGTGGGACTGGCTTTGTGCAGTGCCTTTGCTCACTATAAAAGCTTCACGGCACAGGCATTGCTTTATATCTGGAGATCTCTCTGCACTTGTCATCACATGGTACCAAGGGCCCAGCACTATGTGTCAATAATTGTCACAAGTGTAGTGTTTGTACCAGAGTTTTCAAGTCGCTGGCTGGACTAAAAAGTCACACTCGTTCAGCGCATCAGTAGGGGTTCTCCTACATGGATATAAAGTAGTGGCCGTACTCGAAAACGAGTTGGCAGCCACCACCATGTATGTATGTATGTATGTATGTATGTATGTATGTATCTATGTATGTATGTATGTTCTTCTGGTTTTATAATTTTATAAATGCTTACCAATTGAGAGAGACTCTCTCATTGGAATTTACACAACATCAACTAGATAAATATGTGTCCATGTCTGCATGCATGCATGCATGTGTGTGCAGATATGGATGTTAATGTATGTGTGTTTTGAGTTATATGTGTGCATGTGGATATGCTATGTATCTGTACATGTGTACATGTAGAATATTTGTATGTATGTATGTTCTTGCATGTATGTATGTATGTATGTATGTATGTATGTATGTATGTATGTATGTATGTATGTATGTATGTATGTATGATGTATGTATGTACGTATGTATGCATGTATGTATGTCCTTCTAGTTTTATAATTTCACAAATGTTTGCCAATAGAGAGAGAGTCGGTTTCTAACATAGATACAAGACTCTCTCATTGGAATTTACACATCAACTAGATAGATATGTCTGTATGTCTGCATGCATGCATTTGTAGGTATGGATGTTATTGTATGTGTGGATGTGGATGTTTTGAGTTGTATGTGTGCATGTGTATATGCTTTGTATCTGTATATGCAGTTATTAGATGCAAAACTTTTGGAATGTTTTAGATATTTTTACTGTTCCATTAATGGATTGTACTTGTAATTTCCTAACTAGTTGTGTTCTTTCTGTTCCTGAGAAGCCCAGCTTCTCAAGATTTGTATTGAGGTAGTTACTAACATACCCCAGTGCCCCAATAATCACAGGCATAAATCTGAAAGTGTAATCAGGGTGGAGTATCTGCAGATTTCTTATCAGTTCTGCATAAATATTCTCATTTTCACTAATCTTTGATATTATGTTGGCATCTGCTGGGCAGCTAATTTCCACTACTGTGCATGCTTTCTTCTCCCTGTCCCATATCATAATATCTGGTCTGTTATGCCTGCATTTTATTGGGGTTTTTACAGGAACATTCCACCAGTACTCTTTCATATTATGTACATGGATGTCTTCCACATTACTGTAGCTTTTAATGTGTTTATTATCGGGGCTATCTTTTCTACGGATTGCATTGTACAGTGTTTTGGCCACTACATCATGCCTCATTAGTAGATAGTACAGCGATGACATCTTTGGACAGCTGCTTTTGACATGGGTGACATCTTCGATGTTAATTCTGCAGTGTCTGCACTTGTTATCACATCTAGGTGTTTTGCCTGCACCCTTATCTCTTATGTGAATCAGGTATTTCGCGTTGATTTTCTGTTCTTGGATTGCAAAAGCGTATCCTTCAAAGTGGGAGCCAATATAGTGGTTGTTGGTCCAAGATAGACTACTTTCTTTATCTATATTACTCCCACTCTGGAGTTTCCTGGCAACATATCCATGCATGATTTTTTGCTGATAAGCATGTAGTTTTTCATCCATGGACTCATTGCGATACTGCTGAGCGACTTTCTGGTGTGAGCTTTTGATTATCACACACGGATTTTCTCTCGAGGAGTTCCTCCCCAACTCTCATGATCTTATGTGTTTCATGCAGATAGACTTTCTCGAGAGACGGGCTCCTACGCTTCGAGGTTCGTAGATGCTGTCGGAAGGATATGATGCGTCATTCAAATGCTGTCTAGACTGATGTTAGGCCTCTGCCTCTCCGCTTACGTTTCAAGTAAAGGCGGTCTATGTCACTGTTGATGTGGAAGTTTCCAGTGTTGTTTAGTATTTTTCGAGTTCTAACATCAACTGCTCGGATTCGTCTATCGACCAGTTGAGTATTCCAAACGTTGGTGTTAGGACAGGCACAGCAAACACATTGTGAGCCACTGTTTTGTTTTGCGCAGAGAGACCCGATGACCATATCTTTCTTAATCGTGTATAGTATTCCCTGGTTACGCGTTCCTTATTACAGATACCATTATAGGATATGTCCTCATCTATCCCAGGGTATCTGTAGCAGTCCTCATCAGATATCGGTGAAACAGTTAGACCATTGATGACAATGTTGCTAGATTGGGTTGTTGTTTTTCCCCGCTTTACATTCATATATGAGCATTTATCTTGGCCAAACTCCATTCCTATATCCTTTGAGAATGTTGTAACCAGGTCAAGATTTTTCTTCATCCCATCCATGTTCTTGGCATAGAGTTTCAGATCATCCACAAAGATCCTCCTGTGAGCCAATGATGTATCCTTCACATTTCTTGAGCTGAAAGGACAAGGGGTTTAATGACAGGATAAATAATATCACAGAGAAACTGTTTCCCTGAAATATACCCCTGCGATATTTTATTTTATTAGTGAAAATAGAGTCCTCCTTCTCTGTCTTTAACTTTAGGATAGTAGCCCAAGAAGAAGACAGCTTCTCTATGGCTCTGATAATAATGTCTGGGACTTTAGCAAGTCGGGGGGCCTCTATCATCCAAGAGTGATGAACAGAATCGAAAGCTTTCCTGTAGTCCAACCAGACTGCAGCCATATTCCTCCTAAGTTGTCGCACCTCCGACATCGCAGTTTTGTTGATTAGGAGTTGTTTAGCACATCCCCAAACTCTTTTCTTTCCAGCTGCTTGTTCATCTGTGATGATGTTATTATTTTCACAGTGATCTTGGAGGAATAGGTTCAGGCAGGCTATATACATCTTATACATCAAGTTCTGGCATGCAATGGGTCGGTGGTTTTTTGCCAAGTGGGTGTCTTTGTTCTTGGGGACCAGTAATGTTTGTGCTAATGTCAAGCATTCTGGTATAAGTGTATCTCCCTTAAGAACTTGTTGGTAGAGGTCGGTAAGATACCCCCGATAGAATATCAGTTTTTTGTACCAGTAGCCGACAATCATGTCTCTTCCTGGTGTTTTCTCATCTTGGAGTTTTCCTATCACAGTCTCAAGGGTACCCTCACTTATTTCGTATGTTTTTGTTGTAGCAATAGTTCTTTTGGATTTCTTTTAGCCACACTGCATCTTGGTTGAAATTCTTCTTTTCACCCCATATTTTTCTCCAAAATGAATCTATGTCTTTCTGGGATGGGGCCTCAGTGACACTTATT
>OZ024743.1:105000-125000 GCA_964016885.1 Eledone cirrhosa
TACTAGCAGAGTAGGTTGTCGTTGCCGGGCAATTTTCACCATAAAATGCCTTTCTTCCAATGTTTTTTTTTATTCCATGTCTGATCATGTCTCTCTATTGCTTCCCGTTAGTTATTGGGGCGGAGATTTCACAAAAATGACTTTATTTTGTTTATCTGATGGGTTGGGTAAGAAGAACTTGGCAAAAATAAAGCTAATTAAGAAATATAACAAACAAACAAATAGTACAATAAAGCTGATTTATTAAGAGTGCAATTATCTAGATTTATACATGAAAGGAATTCTTTTCTTTTTCTTTCTTCAGTAAGGTCTCCTTTGATAGACAGGCCTCATAATCAAGATGGATTTCTGCATTATTTGGAGCAAATTGTCACTTCTCTATAAACGATGTCTTTTGTTTAGCCATTTGGTATATCGATGTAAAGATGTTTCTTACTTCCTACTCTTGAACATCCGACGTAAAACTAATCATGGGTGAAGCAGGGCTCTTCAAGCTGTAAACCAGCAATCGAAAATGTTTGCCTTTGTGATTTGTTGATGGTCATGGCAAAACTAAGATTCACAGGGAATTGAAGTCGTTTGTATTAAATGGAACCTCAGTGGGGATCTGAGTAATTCTTGTGACGAACACATCTTCTTTACTACATCCTGTTGGAATAGGGGCTTTAATCCCATGTGGATACATTTCCCCCCAACCTATCAAGTGCCGTTGCATAAACTAGGGGTCCAAATTCCACAATAACATGATGGGTATTCCTTCTTTAAAGTCAAGGACACGTGGACGCATTCCTGATGTTTCTAAAGAGTTGGGTAATTAAGAGCTTCCGACTGTTCCACCAGTGTCGACAGAGCGATAGAGCTTCGAAACCCATGGAATTCTTTTTAACAGCTCTTGATTTATCATTTTCACTGTCACCTTTTTGGGGTTCAATATAGCGCTTTCACTCTGCCACATGTGACTTGCGAACAAATCCTCAACATTAGGGAACACTTTTTCTATGAGATCGGGTATGGATTCTACCCATCATGGCTATGGGACTTATATCAATAGCTCCCTATCTACCAACAGAAAGTCTTCCATCCACAAGCATTAAATGATTTTGTGCAAAGTTCTCCATCTCTTCGTCTCCACCAATATATGCCCTCATGTTTTGTAGATAGTTTGAAAACTTTGATTGAACTCCAAAGTGTCGAATTTTTCAAACCAGCTCGAATTTCATCAACTCTAATAGCCCGTCGTTGTTGGGCAATTTACACCATAGAATGCCTTTCAATTATTTTTTATTCCGTGTCAGACCATGTCTACTCCGTGCTTTATCTCTTGTTACTTATTCCTCGTGGCCCCTCCCCATGAATCGTCTCCAAGGTGGTTTCTATGGAAAATGGACTGAAGCAACGCATTATATATATATTAGATCGTCAAGTATGAAATTTGTAGAAATTTCTTTTTGTTCTAGAAATTTCTACAAATGACCCAATATATATACCTAATCAAACATCAAAATAAATTAATGGAATAGAACAAACTCAAATCAATGAAGACAAATTATAATTACTCTGTTAAAATACAAATTACACACAAATTATAATTACTCTGCTAAAATATTATATACATTGGCGTAGTGTTGTTGGAACATATGGTAACGACGTTCGCTTTTGTGGAGAAGAGGAATGGCATTCTTTCACTATTTTAAATAAAGCCAGTTTCGAAACTGTCTAATGTAATGACATTTTCAGTTTCTGGCTCGAGAAAAATATGCGAAAGACTCATTAACTGTTTCAGTTCTTTTTACATCAGCTGATTTACTGTACTAATGTACGAATGCTAAGATATTAACTTCGAAGTATTTTGAGATATTATCACATTGTTAACAAAACAAAGAATAACAACAAAAAAAAAAAATACCTGCGAAATAATAACCAATGTCGTTCATTTCTCACAAACCGGCGATCGCACGTCTCACTTTCACGTTGGTTCTCTGTTGCCAAATACTTTAAATCTAGTAAAAACAAAAGAAAAAGAAAAAGCAAGTTGAGTTATATAATAGTTCGTCTATTTAGTATAGTTAAAATCCGGTAAAAACTAATAACCTGTTGAACTATATCAACTTGTTTATGTTACATTCTTAAGGTAATTTATTTTAATTCTTTTAATAAACTGTAGACAGCTTTTCAGTCTAAAATAATATACATTCCAGATATCTAGAATACAATTATTCTACTGTCGTCTTATCGAATGGACACAATGAGCATTTTTATTTTTTATTTGATCGATTTGAAAAAAGTGGCAGTGCCCATGGAAGTCACAGGTCCTCAGAAATTGAAGATGTCGGTGCCGTAGATACTCCACTTAAACTGTTACAACTCCACTCCTTTTGGAATGGAATAAAAAAAAATGGGAGTTTTAAGATGCTGACTGTTTGGGAAGGAAGGACTGGGTAGTACAGGGGTTAAAGCGGGGTTTGGAGGGATTAGAGACAACAGGGGTGGTGAAAGGAGAAAAGAAGAGTAAGATACGAATGTGTGATTGAAGGTGGTATGAGGTCAGCAAATTCCGACGAGCAGATATCATAGTAGCAGTGGTAGAAGATATTTGGAGACAGGACGTATATAAAGGAATAACAGTGTCTGTGAGTGACTTTATGATGAACAACCGAGTTGCTTTTCTCTTGATGTGGTCTTGGGTATCAGCATGAGCAACAACATCGCCGTTCGAGGGAGCACTACTTCATTATGGTGTCTCACCTGATTTTTGTATGGGTTTGTTAATTGCTGATACTGAAGTATTTTCTGACCCTGAATAGAAGGGCCAGTGTTTGAGATGCGGTCCTAGCTGTGTTAAAGATGTACGTTGGTCATGAGAAATCCCTATTGATTGAAGTGATTACGATCTTTTTAGTTTACGTGCTGTCGATGCTGCGATGATGTTTTCTTGAAATAATCAATACGTGAGTTTTCTTTTTTACGTCTGAAAGAGATGAGATTCTTATGACCACACCACACCACACCACACACAGACACACACAGACACATACAGACATACAGACACACATACAGACATACACAGACAGAAACACACACACACACAGACACATACAGACACACATACAGACATACACAGACAGAAACACACACACACACAGACCCATACAGATACACACAGACACCCACAGACAGACATACACAGACAGGCACACGCACACACACACACACACACACACACACATACACAGGCACATACAGGATACAGGCACACACAGACAGACAGACACACACAGACACACACACACACATATACACAGACACACACACATACAGACATACACAGGCACATACAGGCAGACACACACAGACACATACACACAGACATACACAGACACATACAGACAAACATACACAGACACACACAGACACACATACACAGACACATACAGACACACACAGACAGACACACACAGACAGACATACACATACAGACACAAACAGACACAAACAGACACAGACACACACACACTCTCTCTCTCTCTTTGTAATCTCTCTCTTTAATTTACTTACGTTGCTCCCAACCTCTTTCACATTTCTCCCCCCGCCCCCTCTCTCGTTATTCTTAATGCACTCTCACTGTTCTCATATCTCTTACCTCCACTTCAGTTCACCCCCTCACACTACGTTGCTCCATTGTTCATTTCGCACAGTCAACGGCTAAAATCACCGCCCACATTTGTAACGTGAAGCTTTGTCACACACACACACACACACACACACACACACACACACACACACACACACACACACACACACACACACACACGTACATACAAATATGTGCGTGTGTATCTGTATATATATATATATATATATATATATATGTGTATACAGATACACATAAATAAATATATTCATTATATATATATATATATATATATATATATATATATATATATAATTGTTTCTACTTTTGGCACAAGGCCAGCAATTACCCAGTGCATTACTGGTACTTTATTTTATCGACCCCGTAAGGATGAAAGGCAAAGTCAACCTCGGCGGGATTTGAACTCAGATCGTAAAGGGACGTAACTATGCTGGAAAGCATGGCGTCCGACCCTCCACCGATACTGCCAATCCACCACCCTGCATTATATATATATATATATATAATGCGATGAAATACCAATGATGGTTGGCAAAATCACTGATGAGGGACTAATTTTATAATATGTAATACGTGTGCAACCATGCAGTATTCTTCTTCCCCTTGTTTTTCATATATATATATATATATATATATATATATATATATATATATATATATATATATATATATAACGAAGGAAACGTGGTAAGGAACCAGGTGGACCATAACGCACCAAAGTACTCAATAGTTAGGGTAGTAGAGTGGGTAATACTATGGGTAGTAGAGTGGGTAATATATATATATACATATATATATATATATATATACAATATTAAATAAATGGAAAACTATATTTATAAAACCATATTTATTTCATTATATATATTTCGGGGATATCATATTAACAATATGCTATGCCTTCATCAGACAAAATACAATATAAACAGTTTTATAGATAAATATATTCGACATACCGTAATAAACATCAACTTCATTTGAAGAGGTTTACTCTAGCAGTGAAAATACAGAGAGAAAGAAAAGAGGGAAAAACGAAAGAAAGAAAGACAAAACGAAGAAAAGGAAGAAAAAGAAGAAAAAGAAAAAGAAGAAATGCATGGAACAAAATAGAGAGATGGAAAAATAGATAAAGTGAAGAGCTTCATGTAAAGAGACAGAAAGATATATATATATATAGAGAGAGAGGAAATAGAGATAGATACATATATATATATAGAAAATTAGGTAGTGGGAGGTCATTTTGAGTAAGTGTATCAATGATACATTTATTTATTTATTTATTTATTTATTTATTTATTTAGCTCAAGTATTAATGTAAGGGAGATATATAGAGAGATATAGAGAGATATATATAGAGAAAAAAATTTAAAAATATCCAGACATATTCGAGGCGTAGAAAACCCTATGTTTTAATGTATTAGTATTTATAAAACTTACACTACACTGTAAATATCAGTATTCCTGAATGAAACAAGTATTCACAATGTGTGAAAATTCATTATCTTATGTTTAGTTTTAAAAATTCATATGTCTATGTGACAGCTACAAATCTCAATGTGAATCCAACTGATTCACTCCGCAAACTCTAAGTTATCGGAAAACATTCTCAATGTGGTATAAAAATTTGAGCGTATTATTATTCTTGCGATTACTCTACAAGATTATCTATCAAGCAGAAATAGAGAGCAGATTTCAATATACTAATCGAAAATATATATTATATTATAAACATAATAATAAGTAAAAATATAGAATAGAAAACTAAAAAAATATTACGAAAGAATATTACATAATAAAAATATTGCATATTAAAAATACTACGTATTAAAAAATATTACGTATTAAAGATTTACATATAAAAATTTACATATAAAAATATACATATAAAAATTTACATATAAAAATTTACATATAAAAATATATAAAAATATTTAAAAAAATAAATAAAATAAAAATAAAAATATTATAGAATACTACAATACTAAAAGAATAAAAGTAAAAATAAAAATAAAAATAAAAATAAAAATAAAAATAAAAATAAAAATGAAAATAAAAATAAACCACAAAAAAACAACCCTTCAAAGTTAATTGACAATATATTGCCACGTTCACTACAAGACAAAGCCAAAAATTATCTATCAAATCACATCTAGCAAAGAATATCGTAAAAAGATTATGATGTCCAATTATGTCTACATATGTTCCTATGTTTAATATAGAAGTTTATCTAGTGTAAGGTTAATTCAAAAAATTTGGAGCATCGGCTTTTAGGGTAGCTTAATTTTTCATGAGGAATGTTTAGATAAAAATAAAAATAAATAAAATAAAATAAACAATAAAAAGAGTAAAACGAGGGAATCAAAGATTTAGGAATCAAAAGATTTATCGGCTAGTTCTCATATAAATATAAATCAAACTAAATATACTACATTTTAAATTTAAATTTATATTTAAACGTTGAGTTTAATCTATGTTTGCAACAACTGAATAAATTTGTCCGTAGGTTAAGGGAGTTTTTAGATTTTAGTATAAAGAATATCTCCTCTGCACAGAGGTCACATGTCTCAGAGGATGAATTAAAAGGAATCCCTCTTGAGACTATATTCCAAGCCGTCGAATATCTAACGTTATCTAGCTTAAGTTGCCAGAGTACCCCTGATAGTGCCGTTGAAGATTTTTTATTTGGATCTGTGAAAGAATTCTTGTGGTTATTATAGCGAAGTTTAAATTCCGTCGATGTGGAACCGACGTAGTTAAAAGAATTAGAGTCAGTATTAACATTACAATTGTATACTATATTTTTAACTAAGCAGTTGTTATTTAACGGACATTTAGATCTATCTCTACAGTTACATTTGTTAACTTGTATATTATTTATGCTATTATCAGTAGGTTTTAAGTTCCTATTATTTATTCTATTAATATTTTGTGCTAAATTTTTGGTGGATGAGTAGGTTAATTTAATTGTATGCCTATTGAAGATTGAGTGATACCTATGTGTTCTAGGGAAGCGATTATCAAGAGCTTTGAAAAATAATTTAGCGATGTGGGTTTTAATGTTTAGTGAGAAAGGGGGGGCAAACCAAATTATGTTCCTAGTTCTATTTCTTTTTTGTCCTTTGGAATTATTGTAATGCTTTCTATTATAGTTGTTAATGTTGTTGCCGTAATTAAAAAAGTTGTTACTTTGTTTAGTTTGTCTATCATTATCTATGTATACAATCTTATCAGCATACCCTGCCCTAGCTAGTGCATCATTATAGTATTGGGCCTTTTCGTCAAAAATCTTTCTATTCGACGAGATCCTAGAGATACGTTTTTGGACTGAGTTTACTATAGTGTTTTTGACAGATCTGGGGTGGTTAGAGTTAAAGTTGACATAGTTTAAGTTTTCATTCAACTTGTGAAAAGGATAGTGGAGACATGTGTTGAGATTTAATGTTATATCTAGGAAATTGACTATTCTATGGTTGTTCTCAATTTCTATTTTAAGGTTAAAGTAATTAAAAAATTTTGTAATTTGTTTACATTTTCTATTTAGTTCAGGGTTATTATTATTAATAAGTAAAAGCATGTCATCCCTATATAAACCTCCGGTAGTACCAGGTATTTTCCTATGTAGCGAATTGATTAAAAATAAGCCCACAAGGTCAGTTACCTGAGCTGAGTCGGAAGATCCCATAGTTATGTCAAAATTGCTATCTCTATCTGCTCTAGTCCATAATTTGTCATTAAATTCTATCAGAGTTTTCCTAGCCGATAATATAATATGCATTTCTTTGCTAGTTAGGTCCGTATGTTTGAATGCGTAATTTAGTGCCCTATTTAGTAGACTAGGGGTAATAGAAGAATAATAGTTAGCTATATCAAGATGAATAAACCTATTATTATTGTCATATTTAATTTGCCTAAACCACTCAACAACCTCTCCAGTTCCCCTCCACAAGCTCAGGTTAGATACACAATCCAAGTTCTTAATTTGCAGTATCACCCTGTCAAGAATGCTTTTACTTAATTTTCCCAGGTCCGATTTTGAAGGTGCGATCAATCTCACTGGCAGGTCATTTTCAAAATTGCTCTTGTGGTCCTTCATATTGATCTTCGGTTTCCTGGGCACGAAAGGTTGTGTTCTGTTCTCAATTTCCAACTCATGCATTATACAAGATGCTTCAACATTCATTTTCTCAAGTTCGGCCCTATCTGCTACCTTGTATTTTTTCCTCGGCTCTTTCAGTATGAGGCCATTATACATGTCTTTCCGCACTCCATAGAGGTTGTTGGTCTTGTCAGATTTCACCAAGATCTTCTCAGTTTTCTCTAAGCTCTCAATGTTATTCTTAATGCCTTTCAGATATTCCTGGCCTTTAAAGTTTCTCTTAAATTTGACCCCTTGTATGATAGAAATTATATCGTTTTCAAAGTCAGATAAAAGTTTGTTAGGGGGTGGATTTCTTTTAGATTTGAAAACTTTGTTTAAGTCCGAGATATTTTCGTCTGCATTAGATTTATCAAAGTGGAATGCACGCCACCTGATTCTCCTTATAAAAGAGTCAGATTTATCTATTAGTTGTTTTACAAAGTCTTTGTTTCTAGGTAGAGGTATGTCTTTTAGAGAGGAAGTAATCTTAAAGAATTCCATTTTTCAGTTATAATATAAAGCGCTCAACAGTATTGGAGCAAGATACATGTAAAGTTACATTCAAACATACGGACCTAACTAGCAAAGAAATGCATATTATATTATCGGCTAGGAAAACTCTGATAGAATTTAATGACAAATTATGGACTAGAGCAGATAGAGATAGCAATTTTGACATAACTATGGGATCTTCCGACTCAGCTCAGGTAACTGACCTTGTGGGCTTATTTTTAATCAATTCGCTACATAGGAAAATACCTGGTACTACCGGAGGTTTATATAGGGATGACATGCTTTTACTTATTAATAATAATAACCCTGAACTAAATAGAAAATGTAAACAAATTACAAAATTTTTTAATTACTTTAACCTTAAAATAGAAATTGAGAACAACCATAGAATAGTCAATTTCCTAGATATAACATTAAATCTCAACACATGTCTCCACTATCCTTTTCACAAGTTGAATGAAAACTTAAACTATGTCAACTTTAACTCTAACCACCCCAGATCTGTCAAAAACACTATAGTAAACTCAGTCCAAAAACGTATCTCTAGGATCTCGTCGAATAGAAAGATTTTTGACGAAAAGGCCCAATACTATAATGATGCACTAGCTAGGGCAGGGTATGCTGATAAGATTGTATACATAGATAATGATAGACAAACTAAACAAAGTAACAACTTTTTTAATTACGGCAACAACATTAACAACTATAATAGAAAGCATTACAATAATTCCAAAGGACAAAAAAGAAATAGAACTAGGAACATAATTTGGTTTGCCCCCCCTTTCTCACTAAACATTAAAACCCACATCGCTAAATTATTTTTCAAAGCTCTTGATAATCGCTTCCCTAGAACACATAGGTATCACTCAATCTTCAATAGGCATACAATTAAATTAACCTACTCATCCACCAAAAATTTAGCACAAAATATTAATAGAATAAATAATAGGAACTTAAAACCTACTGATAATAGCATAAATAATATACAAGTTAACAAATGTAACTGTAGAGATAGATCTAAATGTCCGTTAAATAACAACTGCTTAGTTAAAAATATAGTATACAATTGTAATGTTAATACTGACTCTAATTCTTTTAACTACGTCGGTTCCACATCGACGGAATTTAAACTTCGCTATAATAACCACAAGAATTCTTTCACAGATCCAAATAAAAAATCTTCAACGGCACTATCAGGGGTACTCTGGCAACTTAAGCTAGATAACGTTAGATATTCGACGGCTTGGAATATAGTCTCAAGAGGGATTCCTTTTAATTCATCCTCTGAGACATGTGACCTCTGTGCAGAGGAGATATTCTTTATACTAAAATCTAAAAACTCCCTTAACCTACGGACAAATTTATTCAGTTGTTGCAAACATAGATTAAACTCAACGTTTAAATATAAATTTAAATTTAAAATGTAGTATATTTAGTTTGATTTATATTTATATGAGAACTAGCCGATAAATCTTTTGATTCCTAAATCTTTGATTCCCTCGTTTTACTCTTTTTATTGTTTATTTTATTTTATTTATTTTTATTTTTATCTAAACATTCCTCATGAAAAATTAAGCTACCCTAAAAGCCGATGCTCCAAATTTTTTGAATTAACCTTACACTAGATAAACTTCTATATTAAACATAGGAACATATGTAGACATAATTGGACATCATAATCTTTTTACGATATTCTTTGCTAGATGTGATTTGATAGATAATTTTTGGCTTTGTCTTGTAGTGAACGTGGCAATATATTGTCAATTAACTTTGAAGGGTTGTTTTTTTGTGGTTTATTTTTATTTTCATTTTTATTTTTATTTTTATTTTTATTTTTATTTTTATTTTTACTTTTATTCTTTTAGTATTGTAGTATTCTATAATATTTTTATTTTTATTTTATTTATTTTTTTAAATATTTTTATATATTTTTATATGTAAATTTTTATATGTAAATTTTTATATGTATATTTTTATATGTAAATTTTTATATGTAAATCTTTAATACGTAATATTTTTTAATACGTAGTATTTTTAATATGCAATATTTTTATTATGTAATATTCTTTCGTAATATTTTTTTAGTTTTCTATTCTATATTTTTACTTATTATTATGTTTATAATATAATATATATTTTCGATTAGTATATTGAAATCTGCTCTCTATTTCTGCTTGATAGATAATCTTGTAGAGTAATCGCAAGAATAATAATACGCTCAAATTTTTATACCACATTGAGAATGTTTTCCGATAACTTAGAGTTTGCGGAGTGAATCAGTTGGATTCACATTGAGATTTGTAGCTGTCACATAGACATATGAATTTTTAAAACTAAACATAAGATAATGAATTTTCACACATTGTGAATACTTGTTTCATTCAGGAATACTGATATTTACAGTGTAGTGTAAGTTTTATAAATACTAATACATTAAAACATAGGGTTTTCTACGCCTCGAATATGTCTGGATATTTTTAAATTTTTTTCTCTATATATATCTCTCTATATCTCTCTATATATCTCCCTTACATTAATACTTGAGCTAAATAAATAAATAAATAAATAAATAAATAAATAAATAAATGTATCATTGATACACTTACTCAAAATGACCTCCCACTACCTAATTTTCTATATATATATATGTATCTATCTCTATTTCCTCTCTCTCTCTATATATATATATCTTTCTGTCTCTTTACATGAAGCTCTTCACTTTATCTATTTTTCCATCTCTCTATTTTGTTCCATGCATTTCTTCTTTTTCTTTTTCTTCTTTTTCTTCCTTTTCTTCGTTTTGTCTTTCTTTCTTTCGTTTTTCCCTCTTTTCTTTCTCTCTGTATTTTCACTGCTAGAGTAAACCTCTTCAAATGAAGTTGATGTTTATTACGGTATGTCGAATATATTTATCTATAAAACTGTTTATATTGTATTTTGTCTGATGAAGGCATAGCATATTGTTAATATGATATCCCCGAAATATATATAATGAAATAAATATGGTTTTATAAATATAGTTTTCCATTTATTTAATATTGTAAATATACTCCAAATATTTGTCGAGTGCTTTTATATCAGTTATAAATATTTACTAGTTGTAACCCAACAATTTTAAATATAACTTTACATATATATATATATATATATATATATATATATATATATATATATATATATATATATATATATAACCAAAAGTTAAACAAGGTTCATTGATTAATCAATGAATATAATTTTACAATAGATTAGAAGCACTCAACAAAAGGTTTTCTGGAGTTATTAATATTAATTCAAAATATTTATAAATATAGACATTCACTTAATCAAAATATATTTTATTATATATATCTCGGAGGTACTGTCAAACATCAATTTATGTAGTATTTTATCTGATGAGGACGTACTGAAAAAACAGCACAGTACCTCCGAAATATATATAATAAAATATATTTTGATTCAGTGAATGTCTATATTTATAAATATTTTGAATTAATATATATATATATATATATATATATATATATATATATATATATATATATATATATATATACACACATATATATACATATATATATAAAAAATATATATACATACATATATATATATATATATGTATGTATATATATATATATATATATATAGTAATAATAATAAAATTGAAGACTAAAATCCAAAGAGGGCTCGATAAGGAAAATATATATCAAATATATAAGAACCGTAGAGCAAATATTTATTAAAATAACAGATTAAAGTTTAAGCAAAGAATCACTGCTTTCACCCTTAACGGGATCTTCTGAAACTAACAAAGTCAATCTGTAAACGCAGAACTGGATATTTCAAAAAACGTTGCAGCCGGAGGAAGACAGGAAGACGATACTTTGGTTCATGGAAACGTTCGCTGGCAAAGAACGGGAAAAAACGAATAATACGTCATTAATAGGAGCGGTGAAAAACAATTACGCGCAAAGACAAAACCACGTTTATGGTATAAAAGAGGTCGTAGACTAATGTTCTCTTAGGTGGTGCATATAGACGTTCTCTGGCGATGAACGAAAAAACGAAGATAATAAGTCATATGTGGAGCGTGGAGAACGCAAAGACAAAACCACGTAAATGGTATAGCAGAAGTCGTAGACTAAAATTCCAACTAGGAGACCAAATGAATCTCCGCTACAGAGTTAAGAACAAAGTAAATAAATACGATACAGAAGTAATAGAAACAAATAAATACATACGCGCAAACAGATACGTACATACACAAGCATACGCAAAACCTTACCATAGGTATACAAAACCACGCACATATAAATATGTGTGTGTGTGTATGCTTGTGTACAAATAAATAAATAATTATATAAACGTATATAAGTAAATAATTACGTATATAACAAGCGCGCACACATACCTACATATAAATACACGAATGTTCGGAGTCGTAAGTCAACTAAAACAAGAAGTACACATATACATACACCCACCATACGTACGAACCTGCATACTCACTCGGACGCAAAACTCCCGTATACACATAGCCAAACCCTAAATACCAGAATATGTAAAAATGATACGCCATAACAGTCAAATATACGTACGAGAAGGTATACATACCTTCACAAAACATACGGGTAATATATACTTACCTATGCAAATAAGTAAAGGAATAAACAAAACGTATACTTAGCTCCCACATCAAGACCTAAAATATCCACGTATAGATCGTGCTATCCTTTAGGGTATAACGTGGGGCTGTAATACAGGAAAGTTTTGTGCAATTTATGTTTACAAGCCGAAATTGCCTCAGATTTTTTGTTTAAGATGTGGTCTGTGGCGTAGAGTATTTCCAGGGCCTCAGCGGCGCAGAGGTCACATGGTCTTTTATTTCCGTTATACGATCTAGCCCTAGCTAGGATCTCACAGTGTAACTTATATTGGGTGTGGTTGTCTTTTAGACTCCAGATATAAGCTGAAAGTGACGTCATGTTCCTTCTTAGAGGGTAACGAAAAGAATGGGTATGCATGTAAAGACGCTGCTTGAAGCTATTGGCGGTTAACCCTATGTAGGCCCTACGGGACGTGGGTGTTACAACCTTACATTTGTAGACAATGTTACTAGAGAGGCATTTCCCGGATAGGGGGCAATCAGCCGAATTCCTACAATTACAGTTAGTACTAACTACAGGGTTGCACGTGTTCCTACGGCTAGGTAGTTTAGCTAAATTTGAAGTTGTGATGTTATGTGCAAGGTTAGGAGTCGTAGAGTAAGAAATTTTAATAGTAATTCTATTAAAAATTTTACTATATTTATGTGTAGGGGGAAAATGCTTCGTAATAAGGGAAAGAAAGATCTTAGCTAATGGTGTGGCCACCTCCATATTATATGGTGGGTTAAACCAACAAATGCGACGGGATCTATTTCTTCTAGGTCTATTTTCATACTCTGTATATGCTACCTTATCGACAAATCCACTTCGAGCCAGAGCTTCATTGTAATAAGTGGAATGGTCGTTGAAAATGCGCTCGTTGGTGGAAAGACGGGAAAGCCTCAACGAAACGTTTCTTACCAGGTTCTTGGTTATGCTGGCAGGATGGTTGGAATGCTTACTTATGTAATTAAGCGTATCATTCGGCTTTCTATACGGGTAATACAACCCATTCAATAAATTGAGGGTAACGTCGAGGTAATTAACGACCGAGAGATTGGCCTCAACCTGTATAGAGAGGTTGGCAACGTTTTTTGAAATATCCAGTTCTGCGTTTACAGATTGACTTTGTTAGTTTCAGAAGATCCCGTTAAGGGTGAAAGCAGTGATTCTTTGCTTAAACTTTAATCTGTTATTTTAATAAATATATATATATATATATATATATATATAATATATATATATATATATATATATATATATATATATATATATATATATATATATATATATATATATATATATATATATATATATATATATATATATATACATATATATACATGCATATACATACATCATATGTAGACACACAAATTCTCTTCCCTTTGGTATTCGTTATTGTTGTTATATATTGTAATTTGGCATGCATGCAGTCGGAATTTTATACACAGTGTTTCCCTATAATATAGAATGTAGGTCCACTCCGATGCCAGGATTTTATTTCTCGCTTCATCAAATGTATAGGAGCTACCTCAAATGTTTTCGACTTGTGCTGCCTAAGTTCAAATACAACTCCAATGTATTATTTTATCATATACACACACACACACACACACAGACACACACATATATATATATATATATATGTATAAGGAAGGAAGTGTGGTAAGGAACCAGGTGGACCATAACGCACCAGAGTACTCGATACTTAGGGTAGTACAGTGGGTAAAAGGAAAAGAGTCAGGACCCCGACGGCTGAGCTCCGGCCGTTTCGACAGCTAGATCTACCTGTCGAAACGGCCGGATCTCAGCTGTCGGGGTCCTGACTCTTTTCCTATATATATACATATATATATATATATATATATATATATATATATATATATATATATATATATATATATATATATATATATATGAATAAAATTAGTCCTTCATCAGTGATCTTCCAACCTTAATTGGTATTTTATCGCGATGAAATACCAATGAAGGTTGGAAGATCACTGATGAAGGACTAATTTTATTCATATGTAACCCATGTGCAACCACGCAGCACTCCATTTTTCTTATATATATACATATATATATATACATCCTGCTTTTCTCCTTTCTTACATATATACATATATGTATATATATATATATATATATAAATATATATATATATATATATATATATATATATATATATATATATATACGATATTAATAAATGGAAACTATATTTATAAAACCATATCTATTTCATTATACATATTTCGGGGATACCACATTAAATTATGGTATGCAGACAGCCTCCAAAAGTAATGGTTGCATTTTAAAAGGGTACGTCAAAGCTATTTGTAAAACTGTTATATATTGTATTTTGTCTGATGAAGGCATACCATAATTTAATGTGGTATCCCTGAAATATGTATAATGAAATAGATATGGTTTTATAAATATAGTTTCCATTTATTAATATCGTATATCTACTCCAAAAACTTGTCGAGTGCTTTATATCAGTTATAAAAATATTTACTTGTTGTATCCCAACAACTTTAAATAGAACTTTTGCATATATTTATATATAAATATATATATATATATATATATATAAATATATATATATATATATATATATATATATATATATATATATATATATAAATATATATATATATATATATATATATATATATATATATATATATATATATATATAAATATATATATATATATATATAAATATATATATATATATATATATCCTGCCTTTCTCCTTTCTTACTATATACATATATGTATATATATATATATAAATATATATATATATAAACATATATATATATATAAATATATATATATATAAATATATATATTTATATATATATTTATATATATATATATATATATATATATATATATATATATATATATATATATATATATATATATATATATATATATATAAATATATATATATAAATATATAAATATATAAATATATATAAATATATATATATATGAATCCACGCCTACCTTCACCTCCTTTCTCATTACTATTCACCCTTTCAATTAAGCTACAATAGTCGCAAGCGTTCTTTCTACCCTGTTTATTCACTCATTTCTTTTGTGAAAAGATCTTTCTTACTTCTAATTCATCCTAGCTTCATCGGCCACTCATAATACTATTCTCCCCTGATCTTACTGTTTTCTCTCTAATATACATTATATCTGCTCTCTCTCTCTCTCTCTCTCTCTCTCTCTCTCTCTCTCTCTCTCTCTCTCTCTCTCTCTCTTTCGCTCTCTCTCCACATATATATATATATAGAAGTGGTAACACAACAGTTAGTTCACCATGCCGAGAACAATTGTTCTCTCTATATATATGTTAGGCCCAATACAAATAACTGTAAATAAGTGTTGAATAAGACGTGTAAGGTACATATGGAGACAGGAAATATGATTAGAGGCCCCTTTTGGGATTCGAAATACGCGTCACTCATAGAAAGTGCTTTCACTTTCACAGGCGTCTCTTTCCACTTGTAGCTAACATATATTCACATTTCAAGTTTCCCCAATGCTTCGTAAATTCACCGAATGTTTTTATAGTTATGTATGTGCATCCACACACACACACACACACACACACACACACACACACACATAGTTAGATAGATGAATGCATGGATATATATATATATACTCTCTCTCTCTCACATACACACACACACGCACCACACACACACACACACACACACACATACATATATATATATATATATACATATATATTTATTTATATACTCTCTCTCTCCCCCTCTCTCTCTCTCTCACACACACACACACACACACACACACCACACAGACATATATAGATACATAGATAGATTCACATCACGATTGTGACACATTTAGAGTACAAAACTCCCTCATGTGTTCAGTTAGTGATCCAAATGAAAACCGTGTTCAGGGTAATTCGTGTTTAATTCTCATAAATCTACGTGTAATTACCTGTCTACCTATCTGCCTACTTACCTACCTACCTATATATATTATATATATATTACACATACTGAATTCATTTGCCAAAATCTGGGGTTTTTCCCCTTGTGAATTACACATGTGCTTTTACGAAACTCTGTGTCATTCACAAATTTGGTACAGAGCAAAATACCTGTTGATAACGTGATATTCCTTGTTCGATCATTATACCTAAAGTCTATAGTTTTAAGCAGACAGTATTATTGATTTAGGTGTCATAGAAACCCTGCATTTGGATTTTACAATCTATTCCAATGGGTCCAGGTCTGTTTTTTTATCATTTATTTTGTTTTGACCTGTTTAGCTTGATTTGCGTTTTGGCTTAGGTGGTTGATGCTTTCTTGACCACTTTTTCAGTTTTGTATGGCGTTTTAACATATTGTTTAGCTCTGGTTTTTTAACTATGGAGCGCTTGCCAGCATAATTCTGATTCTCGCTGAATTTATATATATATATATATATATATATATATATATATTTTGAGTATATGTTGGTTGTATACCAACACCTCAGTATGCAAGCTGGAGCACTCGACGAAGTGCGTAGGTTGGTTTGGTTACTCCGGAGTAATGTAAAATAAAGTAAAATAAATAAATATGATTCCAGTTCCTCAGTGAAATAACAACCCAACCAGGAACTGGGCATATCAGAGTATTGACAAAATTATACACATCAACAACATATGTACTTGTCTATACCACACTAATTCGGACTGCCTGAAGAGGTCACAGCCAAAGATGGCTGTCACCGAAATATATATAGCAGTAATAAACGAAGCTAAATTTTAAACATTTGACTTATTTATTTTATTTTATTTATATATATATATATATATATATATATATATATATATATATATATATATATATATATATATATATATATATATATATATATAGGAACCAGTAAGACCCCGACAGCTGAGCTCAAGCCGTTTCGACGGCTAATTCTGGACTAAATGAAAATTTATCCTGGTATTTAAATAGCCGATCTTCTCAAGGGGTAATTTCATATATGGTCAAAGTGATTGTCAAAAATCAGTAGTAATTCTGTGGTTGCAAATTAGTAGGGGAGATGGTGGCTAAACCTGCCAGTAGGAGAAAGAGGGGAGGGGGTGGAGTAGACCCAATCAAGCGTTGGTAGTGCCAGCTACAGCTGGGCATGAGGTCAAGAAAAACACTTCCCATTGCAACACCGCTACCACAACATGATTAACAAAAATACCATCAAACTCTCTTACAGCACTACACCAAACTTCGCACAAAACATCGTCTCCTCTAACAACAAAAAACTCAACCCCGATGGCAGAAATAACCTAAATAGCAGTGGAGAACCGACCAGGAGGTGTAACTGCCTGGATAGATCTATTTGCCCACTCGACAATAGATGCAGAGACCGTAATGTGATCTACCAGTGCAACGTGAGGACGGATACCTCCAACAAAGCCTATATAGGACTTACCGCATGTGACTTCAAGACCCGGCTATACCAACATAGACATACCTTCCGAAACCCGGCCCGGCGTCACGCCACTACACTTTCGGGCCACATATGGGACCTCAAGGACAACAACATCACCTATGATCTCACTTGGAGATTACTGTCCAGAGCCAATTCTTACACGGGAGGACGCCGTCCGTGCAATTTATGCTCGGAGGAAACTTTACAAATGCTGTTTTCGACGGACCAACTCCTAAACAAGAAAGATGAACTGGTCACTGCATGTAAACATAGATTGCGTAGGACTTACCTCGCCCTCAAACCCCATAATGACCCGGGGGGGGGGGGGGGTAGACTAGGGCTATAACACCCCACTTGCCGATTCTGCAATGGGTAACCCCTGCTTGCCAAGGAAGACGTAAGATCTTCTTTGTATTCTTTTATCGCTTCCTTTATTTCCTTCCCCCCTCTCTCCTTAGTCCTTCTACCCCAGCTCTTCTCCTTTGTCGGCGTCTTTTCTCGCCCACCCGAGGCTGCCCTTTGGCCCCATGTAGCCTTAGTACCCCCACCCCCCCTCCCCTAGTCTATGATAGATTTGGCGGACTCCGCCCTTTATAGCAGTTGGCTTAGACCCCGGATACTTGCCCCCTTTTTCCGACCGCTCCCACTATTCTCTGTGCCCTCTATATTTCTTAGTGGCACTTATGCCTTATTTTTTCGTTTCAGTATTTCTTGCTTCGCTTTTCTTCTGGGCGGGGTGGATTCTGAATTTATTTCTCCGTATTCTACCTTTATTTCGTACGAACTTCCATGTAGCTTGTTTTAGATCTTTTAGAGTTAGCATTAGTATATATTTTTCTCGGGACTCAGAATTATTATCTCGTACAAGTTCACTTTGCTGCACTGGGTCGTTGCTGGCCCGGGATGGAAACCTTTATTGTTTATTTCGTGGTAGTCTCTTTAGTATTTTGGCCCCTTTTGTTGACCCGTCACCGTATCATTTACGTACTTATACCTCTTAAAAGGGTCCTTGCCTATCCGTCCCACCTAGTTCTTTTACTTATTTCGTTATTTCTTTATTTATTTCTTTCTTTACTTCTTTCTTTCTTTATTTATTTTATTCTAGCCTAACAATAGCCTGACACCTAGGTCGTAGAATTTAATTTACTTTACTTTTTTCTTTACACTTATTTGCTTTTCTTCACTCTCAGTATTTTTTCTTTCCTATATATTTCTACCCCCCATTGTTCTACCTACCGTTCCGACTTCCTCCCCCTCCCCCTCCCCTGTATCTTCTTTGACCTCATGCCCAGCTGTAGCTGGCACTACCAACGCTTGATTGGGTCTACTCCACCCCCTCCCCTCTTTCTCCTACTGGCAGGTTTAGCCACCATCTCCCCTACTAATTTGCAACCACAGAATTACTACTGATTTTTGACAATCACTTTGACCATATATGGAATTACCCCTTGAGAAGATCGGCTATTTAAATACCAGGATAAATTTTCATTTAGTCCAGAATTAGCCGTCGAAACGGCTTGAGCTCAGCTGTCGGGGTCTTACTGGTTTCTATTACCCACTC
>OZ024743.1:130000-132318 GCA_964016885.1 Eledone cirrhosa
GAGGGCGGTCGACTGGCAGTGTCGGTAGAGGGCGGTGGATTGGCAGTGTCGGTAGAGGGCGGTGGGTTGGCAGTGTCGGTAGAGGGCGGTGGGTTGGCAGTGTCGGTAGAGGGCGGTGGGTTGGCAGTGTCGGTAGAGGGCGGTGGACTGGCAGTGTCGGTAGAGGGCGGTGGACTGGCAGTGTCGGTAGAGGGCGGTGGGTTGGCAGTGTCGGTAGAGGGCGGTGGGTTGGCAGTGTCGGTAGAGGGCGGTGGGTTGGCAGTGTCGGTAGAGGGCGGTGGGTTGGCAGTGTCGGTAGAGGGCTTTGGGTTGGCAGTGTCGGTAGAGGGCGGTGGGTTGGCAGTGTCGGTAGAGGGCGGTGGACTGGCAGGGTCGGTAGAGGGCGGTGGGTTGGCAGTGTCGGTAGAGGGCGGTGGATTGGCAGTGTCGGTAGAGGGCGGTGGGTTGGCAGTGTCGGTAGAGCGCGGTGGGTTGGCAGTGTCGGTAGAGGGCGGTGGACTGGCAGTGTCGGTAGAGGGCGGTGGGTTGGCAGTGTCGGTAGAGGGCGGTGGGTTGGCAGTGTCGGTAGAGCGCGGTGGGTTGGCAGTGTCGGTAGAGGGCGGTGGACTGGCAGTGTCGGTAGAGGGCGGTGGGTTGGCAGTGTCGGTAGAGGGTGGTGGACTGGCAGTGTCGGTAGAGGGCGGTGGGTTGGCAGTGTCGGTAGAGGGCGGTGGGTTGGCAGTGTCGGTAGAGGGCGGTGGGTTGGCAGTGTCGGTAGAGGGCGGTGGACTGGCAGTGTCGGTAGAGGGCGGTGGGTTGGCAGTGTCGGTAGAGGGCGGTGGACTGGCAGTGTCGGTAGAGGGCGGTGGACTGGCAGTGTCGGTAGAGGGCGGTGGGTTGGCAGTATCGGTAGAGGGCGGTGGGTTGGCAGTGTCGGTAGAGGGCGGTGGGTTGGCAGTGTCGGTAGAGGGCGGTGGGTTGGCAGTGTCGGTAGAGGGCGGTGGGTTGGCAGTGTCGGTAGAGGGCGGTGGGTTGGCAGTGTCGGTAGAGGGTGGTGGACTGGCAGTGTCGGTAGAGGGCGGTGGGTTGGCAGTATCGGTAGAGGGCGGTGGGTTGGCAGTGTCGGTAGAGGGCGGTGGGTTGGCAGTGTCGGTAGAGGGCGGTGGATTGGCAGTGTCGGTAGAGGGCGGTGGACTGGCAGTGTCGGTAGTGGGTGGTGGGTTGGCAGTGTCGGTAGAGGGCGGTGGGTTGGCAGTATCGGTAGAGGGCGGTGGGTTGGCAGTGTCGGTAGAGGGCGGTGGGTTGGCAGTGTCGGTAGAGGGCGGTGGATTGGCAGTGTCGCTAGAGGGCGGTGGACTGGCAGTGTCGGTTGAGGGTGGTGGGTTGGCAGTGTCGGTAGAGGGCGGTGGGTTGGCAGTGTCGGTAGAGGGCGGTGGGTTGGCAGTGTCGGTAGAGGGCGGTGGGTTGGCAGTGTCGGTAGAGGGCGGTGGACTGGCAGTGTCGGTAGAGGGCGGTGGGTTGGCAGTGTCGGTAGAGGGCGGTGGACTGGCAGTGTCGGTAGAGGGCGGTGGACTTGCAGTGTCGGTAGAGGGCGGTGGGTTGGCAGTGTCGGTAGAGGGCGGTGGGTTGGCAGTGTCGGTAGAGGGCGGTGGGTTGGCAGTGTCGGTAGAGGGTGGTGGACTGGCAGTGTCGGTAGAGGGCGGTGGGTTGGCAGTATCGGTAGAGGGCGGTGGGTTGGCAGTGTCGGTAGAGGGCGGTGGGTTGGCAGTGTCGGTAGAGGGCGGTGGATTGGCAGTGTCGGTAGAGGGCGGTGGACTGGCAGTGTCGGTAGAGGGTGGTGGGTTGGCAGTGTCGGTAGAGGGCGGTGGGTTGGCAGTGTCGGTAGAGGGCGGTGGACTGGCAGTGTCGGTAGAGGGCGGTGGGTTGGCAGTGTCGGTAGAGGGCGGTGGGTTGGCAGTGTCGGTAGAGGGCGGTGGATTGGCAGTGTCGGTAGAGGGCGGTGGACTGGCAGTGTCGGTAGAGGGCAGTGGACTGGCAATGTCGGTAGAGGGCGGTGGGTTGGCAGTGTCGGTAGAGGGCGGTGGGTTGGCAGTGTCGGTAGAGGGCGGTGGACTGGCAGTGTCGGTAGAGGGCGGTGGATTGGCAGTGTCGGTAGAGGGCGGTGGATTGGCAGTGTCGGTAGAGGGCGGTGGATTGGCAGTGTCGGTAGAGGGCGGTGGACTGGCAGTGTCGGTAGAGGGCGGTGGACTGGCAGTGTCGGTAGAGGGCGGTGGATTGGCAGTGTCGGTAGAGGGCGGTGGATTGGCAGTGTCGGTAGAGGGCGGTGGACTGGCAGTGTC
>OZ024743.1:132518-142518 GCA_964016885.1 Eledone cirrhosa
GGCGGTGGATTGGCAGTGTCGGTAGAGGGCGGTGGGGTTGGCAGTGTCGGTAGAGGGCGGTGGGTTGGCAGTGTCGGTAGAGGGCGGTGGGTTGGCAGTGTCGGTAGAGGGCGGTGGACTGGCAGTGTCGGTAGAGGGCGGTGGGTTGGCAGTGTCGTAGAGGGGCGGTGGACTGGCAGTGTCGGTAGAGGGCGGTGGGTTGGCAAGTGGTCGGTAGAGGGCGGTGGGTTGGCAGTGTCGGTAGAGGGCGGTGGACTGGCAGTGTCGGTAGAGGGCGGTGGGTTGGCAGTGTCGGTAGAGGGCGGTGGACTGGCAGTGTCGGTAGAGGGCGGTGGGTTGGCAGTGTCGGTAGAGGGCGGTGGACTGGCAGTGTCGGTAGAGGGGCGGTGGGTTGGCAGTGTCGGTAGAGGGGCGGTGGGTTGGCAGTGTCGGTAGAGGGCGGTGGGTTGGCAGATGTCGGTAGAGGGCGGTGGGTTGGCAGTGTCGGTAGAGGGCGGTGTGACTGGGGCAGTGTCGGTAGAGGGCGGTGGGTTGGGCAGTGTCGGTAGAGGGCGGTGGATGGCAGTGTCGGTAGAGGGCGGTGGGTTGGCAGTGTCGGTAGAGGGCGGTGGACTGGCAGTGTCGGTAGAGGGCGGTGGTCTGGCAGTGTCGGTAGAGGGCGGTGGGTTGGCAGTGTCGGTAGAGGGCGGTGGGTTGGCAGTGTCGGTAGAGGGCGGTGGGTTGGCAGTGTCGGTAGAGGGCGGTGGGTTGGCAGTGTCGGTAGAGGGCGGTGGGATGGCAGTGTCGGTAGAGGGCGGTGGGTTGGCAGTGTCGGTAGAGGGCGGTGGGTTGGCAGTGTCGGTAGAGGGCGGTGGGTTGCAGTGTCGGTAGAGGGCGGTGGATGGCAGTGTCGGTAGAGGGCGGTGGGTTGGCAGTGTCGGTAGAGGGCGGTGGTTGGCAGTGTCGGTAGAGGGCGGTGGGTTGGCAGTGTCGGTAGAGGGCGGTGGTGTTGGCAGTGTCGGTAGAGGGCGGTGGGTTGGCAGTGTCGGTAGAGGGCGGTGGGTTGGCAGTGTCGGTAGAGGCGGTGGACTGGCAGTGTCGGTAGAGGGCGGTGGGTTGGCAGTGTCGTAGAGGGCGGTGGACTGGCAGTGTCGGTAGAGGGCGGTGGGTTGGCAGTGTCGGTAGAGGGCGGTGGTTGGCAGTGTCGGTAGAGGGCGGTGGACTTGGCAGTGTCGGTAGAGGGCGGTGGATTGGCAGTGTCGGTAGAGGGCGGTGGACTGGCAGTGTCGGTAGAGGGCGGTGGGTGGCAGTGTCGGTAGAGGGCGGTGGGTTGGCAGTGTCGGTAGAGGGCGGTGGGTTGGCAGTGTCGGTAGAGGCGGTGGGTTGGCAGTGTCGGTAGAGGGCGGTGGGTGGCAGTGTCGGTAGAGGGCGGTGGACTGGCAGTGTCGGTAGAGGGCGGTGGGTTGGCAATGTCGGTAGAGGGCGGTGGGTTGGCAGTGTCGGTAGAGGGCGGTGGGACTGCAGTGTCGGTAGAGGGCGGTGGGTTGGCAGTGTCGGTAGAGGGCGGTGGGTTGGCAGTGTCGGTAGAGGGCGGTGGTCTGGCAGTGTCGGTAGAGGGCGGTGGGTTGGCAATGTCGGTAGAGGGCGGTGGGTTGGCAGTGTCGGTAGAGGGCGGTGGACTGGCAGTGTCGGTAAGGGCGGTGGGACTGGCAGTGTCGGTAGAGGGCGGTGGGTGGCAGTGTCGGTAGAGGGCGGTGGGTTGGCAGTGTCGGTAGAGGGCGGTGGACTGCAGTGTCGGTAGAGGGCGGTGGGTTGGCAGTGTCGGTAGAGGGCGTGGGTTGGCAGTGTCGGTAGAGGGCGGTGGGTTGCAGTGTCGGTAGAGGGCGGTGGACTGGCAGTGTCGGTAGAGGGCGGTGGGTTGGCAGTGTCGGTAGAGGGCGGTGGGTCTGGCAGTGTCGGTAGAGGGCGGTGGATTGGCTAGTGTCGGTAGAGGGCGGTGGGTTGGCAGTGTCGGTAGAGGGCGGTGGGTCTGGCAGTGTCGGTAGAGGGCGGTTGCGGTTGGCAGTGTTCGGTAGAGGGCGGTGGACTGGCAGTGTCCGGTAGAGGGCGGTGGGTTGGCAAGTGTCGGTAGAGGGCGGTGGACTGGCAGTGTCGGTAGAGGGCGGTGGGTTGGCAGTGTCGGTAGAGGGCGGTGGGTTGGCAGTGTCGGTAGAGGGCGGTGGGTGGCAGTGTCGGTAGAGGGCGGTGGGTTGGCAGTGTCGGTAGAGGGCGGTGGACTGGCAGTGTCGGTAGAGGGCGGTGGGTTGGCAGTGTCGGTAGAGGGGCGGTGGACTGGCAGTGTCGGTAGAGGGCGGTGGGTTGGCAGTGTCGGTAGAGGGCGGTGGGTTGGCAGTGTCGGTAGAGGGCGGTGGTTGCAGTGTCGGTAGAGGGCGGTGGGTTGGCAGTGTCGGTAGAGGCGGTGGTTGGCAGTGTCGGTAGAGGGCGGTGGGTTGGCAGTGTCGGTAGAGGGCGGTGGATTGCAGTGTCGGTAGAGGGCGGTGGGATTGGCAGTGTCGGTAGAGGGCGGTGGACTGGCAGTGTCGGTAGAGGGCGGTGGTTGGCATGTCGGTAGAGGGGCGGTGGGTTGGCAGTGTCGTAGAGGGCGGTGGGTTGGCAGTGTCGGTAGAGGGCGGTGGGTTGGCAGTGTCGGTAGAGGGGCGGTGGGTTGGCAGTGTCGGTAGAGGGCGTGGGACTGGCAGTGTCGGTAGAGGGCGGTGGGTTGGCAGTGTCGGTAGAGGGCGGTGGACTGGCAGTGTCGGTAGAGGGCGGTGGGTTGGCAGTGTCGGTAGAGGGCGTGGATGGCAGTGTCGGTAGAGGGCGGTGGGTTTGGCAATGTCGGTAGAGGGCGGTGGGTTGGCAGTGTCGGTAGAGGGCGGTGGGTTGGCAGTGTCGGTTAGAGGGCGGTGGTTGGCAGTGTCGGTAGAGGGCGGTGGGTTGGCAGTGTCGGTAGAGGGCGGTGGAGTTGGCAGTGTCGGTAGAGGGCGGTGGATTGGCAGTGTCGGTAGAGGGCGGTGGATTGGCAGTGTCGGTAGAGGGCGGTGGACTGGCAGTGTCGGTAGAGGGCGGTGGGTTGGCAGTGTCGGTAGAGGGCGGTGGATTGGCAGTGTCGGTAGAGGGCGGTGGATTGGCAGTGTCGGTAGAGGGCGGTGGATTGGCAGTGTCGGTAGAGGGCGGTGGACTGGCAGTGTCGGTAGAGGGCGGTGGGTTGGCAGTGTCGGTAGAGGGCGGTGGGTTGGCAGTGTCGGTAGAGGGCGGTGGATTGGCAGTGTCGGTAGAGGGCGGTGGGTTGGCAGTGTCGGTAGAGGGCGGTGGGTTGGCAGTGTCGGTAGAGGGCGGTGGACTGGCAGTGTCGGTAGAGGGCGGTGGATTGGCAGTGTCGGTAGAGGGCGGTGGATTGGCAGTGTCGGTAGAGGGCGGTGGGTTGGCAGTGTCGGTAGAGGGCGGTGGGTTGGCAGTGTCGGTAGAGGGCGGTGGATTGGCAGTGTCGGTAGAGGGCGGTGGGTTGGCAGTGTCGGTAGAGGGCGGTGGGTTGGCAGTGTCGGTAGAGGGCGGTGGGTTGGCAGTGTCGGTAGAGGGCGGTGGGTTGGCAGTGTCGGTAGAGGGCGGTGGATTGGCAGTGTCGGTAGAGGGCGGTGGATTGGCAGTGTCGGTAGAGGGCGGTGGGTTGGCAGTGTCGGTAGAGGGTGGTGTGTTGGCAGTGTCGGTAGAGGGCGGTGGGTTGGCAGTGTCGGTAGAGGGCGGTGGATTGGCAGTGTCGGTAGAGGGCGGTGGATTGGCAGTGTCGGTAGAGGGCGGTGGATTGGCAGTGTCGGTAGAGGGCGGTGGGTTGGCAGTGTCGGTAGAGGGCGGTGGGTTGGCAGTGTCGGTAGAGGGCGGTGGGTTGGCAGTGTCGGTAGAGGGCGGTGGATTGGCAGTGTCGGTAGAGGGCGGTGGATTGGCAGTGTCGGTAGAGGGCGGTGGGTTGGCAGTGTCGGTAGAGGGCGGTGGGTTGGCAGTGTCGGTAGAGGGCGGTGGACTGGCAGTGTCGGTAGAGGGCGGTGGGTTGGCAGTGTCGGTAGAGGGCGGTGGATTGGCAGTGTCGGTAGAGGGCGGTGGGTTGGCAGTGTCGGTAGAGGGCGGTGGGTTGGCAGTGTCGGTAGAGGGCGGTGGATTGGCAGTGTCGGTAGAGGGCGGTGGGTTGGCAGTGTCGGTAGAGGGCGGTGGACTGGCAGTGTCGGTAGAGGGCGGTGGGTTGGCAGTGTCGGTAGAGGGCGGTGGGTTGGCAGTGTCGGTAGAGGGCGGTGGACTGGCAGTGTCGGTAGAGGGCGGTGGGTTGGCAGTGTCGGTAGAGGGCGGTGGGTTGGCAGTGTCGGTAGAGGGCGGTGGGTTGGCAGTGTCGGTAGAGGGTGGTGGGTTGGCAGTGTCGGTAGAGGGCGGTGGATTGGCAGTGTCGGTAGAGGGCGGTGGATTGGCAGTGTCGGTAGAGGGCGGTGGGTTGGCAGTGTCGGTAGAGGGCGGTGGGTTGGCAGTGTCGGTAGAGGGCGGTGGGTTGGCAGTGTCGGTAGAGGGTGGTGGGTTGGCAGTGTCGGTAGAGGGCGGTGGATTGGCAGTGTCGGTAGAGGGCGGTGGGTTGGCAGTGTCGGTAGAGGGCTGTGTGTTGGCAGTGTCGGTAGAGGGCGGTGGGTTGGCAGTGTCGGTAGAGGGCGGTGGGTTGGCAGTGTCGGTAGAGGGCGGTGGGTTGGCAGTGTCGGTAGAGGGCGGTGGGTTGGCAGTGTCGGTAGAGGGCGGTGGGTTGGCAGTGTCGGTAGAGGGCGGTGGGTTGGCAGTGTCGGTAGAGGGTGGTGTGTTGGCAGTGTCGGTAGAGGGCGGTGGGTTGGCAGTGTCGGTAGAGGGCGGTGGGTTGGCAGTGTCGGTAGAGGGCGGTGGATTGGCAGTGTCGGTAGAGGGCGGTGGGTTGGCAGTGTCGGTAGAGGGCGGTGGGTTGGCAGTGTCGGTAGAGGGCGGTGGGTTGGCAGTGTCGGTAGAGGGCGGTGGATTGGCAGTGTCGGTAGAGGGCGGTGGGTTGGCAGTGTCGGTAGAGGGCGGTGGGTTGGCAGTGTCGGTAGAGGGCGGTGGGTTGGCAGTGTCGGTAGAGGGCGGTGGATTGGCAGTGTCGGTAGAGGGCGGTGGGTTGGCAGTGTCGGTAGAGGGTGGTGTGTTGGCAGTGTCGGTAGAGGGCGGTGGGTTGGCAGTGTCGGTAGAGGGCGGTGGGTTGGCAGTGTCGGTAGAGGGCGGTGGGTTGGCAGTGTCGGTAGAGGGCGGTGGGTTGGCAGTGTCGGTAGAGGGCGGTGGGTTGGCAGTGTCGGTAGAGGGCGGTGGATTGGCAGTGTCGGTAGAGGGCGGTGGGTTGGCAGTGTCGGTAGAGGGTGGTGTGTTGGCAGTGTCGGTAGAGGGCGGTGGGTTGGCAGTGTCGGTAGAGGGCGGTGGGTTGGCAGTGTCGGTAGAGGGCGGTGGATTGGCAGTGTCGGTAGAGGGCGGTGGGTTGGCAGTGTCGGTAGAGGGCGGTGGGTTGGCAGTGTCGGTAGAGGGCGGTGGGTTGGCAGTGTCGGTAGAGGGTGGTGTGTTGGCAGTGTCGGTAGAGGGCGGTGGGTTGGCAGTGTCGGTAGAGGGCGGTGGGTTGGCAGTGTCGGTAGAGGGCGGTGGGTTGGCAGTGTCGGTAGAGGGCGGTGGGTTGGCAGTGTCGGTAGAGGGCGGTGGGTTGGCAGTGTCGGTAGAGGGCGGTGGGTTGGCAGTGTCGGTAGAGGGCGGTGGATTGGCAGTGTCGGTAGAGGGCGGTGGGTTGGCAGTGTCGGTAGAGGGTGGTGTGTTGGCAGTGTCGGTAGAGGGCGGTGGGTTGGCAGTGTCGGTAGAGGGCGGTGGGTTGGCAGTGTCGGTAGAGGGCGGTGGATTGGCAGTGTCGGTAGAGGGCGGTGGGTTGGCAGTGTCGGTAGAGGGCGGTGGGTTGGCAGTGTCGGTAGAGGGCGGTGGGTTGGCAGTGTCGGTAGAGGGTGGTGTGTTGGCAGTGTCGGTAGAGGGCGGTGGGTTGGCAGTGTCGGTAAAATAAAGTACCAGTAACGTACTGGGTCGATTTAATAGATTTTCCCCTCCCCCCCAAATTACTGGCCTTGTGCCTATACTAGAAATCATTAATTATGGCTGGAGACGACAGAATGTATTCACGCACACGCACACGCACACGCACACACGCACACACACACACACACACACACACACACATAAACACTCAGACATGCATAAACATAGTCTAGTATGTATTGGGATGCGATGCCAAGTCTGCCAGTTGATTCTTGTATCCTACAATATTGTCATAGAAGCTAACGCAGGGATGGAAATAGCACCTTAAATCATAGCTTACAATCATGGTTTACCTAGACTCATCCAGTTCACTTTGGCCCTTTAAAGGGATATAGATGTATGGAAACGTAACACCTGATGTAGTCGTACGGGCGCCTTAGTGATTAATGACATTTCTTGGGTAATTTAGGACTGTCGGAGCTCAAACCCCTCTCCAGATCTGAAAACAGACGACTTCTTCCAGCGAGAAAGAGAAAGAGAGAGAGAGAGTGAGAGGGGGGGGGGGTATCTGCCCCATTATTGGATTGCTACTGACTTTATCGATCACGAAAGGATGAAAAGCAAAATTAACCTCGGTAGGATTTAAACTCAGAGCGCAGAATGCCGGAACGAATACCGCAAGGCATTCTCTCCGACCTTCTAACAATTCTGCCAGTTCGCCGTCTTTTAAGTAATATATAAAAGTTTTATTGAAAAAAAAACCAAAGAAAGAAAGAAACAAACAACTCACTTTCTAAAGAAAAATGCCACTAAAAACTTATCAACTGAGCAATTAAATACTAATATTTTATTTGAATGTAATTCTAGGATTGAATAGCGAATGCATTTATAGTTAAGTACAGGCTATCATATTTAATGTATATATATATATATATATATATATATATATATATATATATATATATATATATATATATACATACATACATACATATATATATATATAATCAATAGAAATTATAACTGAAATGAAAAGGAAAGACAATAGCATTAATGAAAATTCCTTTCAAAATGGGCAAAAGAGAGAATTTTGGAATTACAGTTGCCCCAAAATTAAATAAAGGACTGGGAAGTGATGCGAATCTGATCTGTTGCAGATCTGCTAACCTCTAAAAGCACAACCGGAGTTCCATGAAAAAAAGTGCCCCCAAACGGAGAGAAATGAGGCAAAATGGGGGAGATTTACATAATGAAAGCTATACCCATTTTCTCAAGAGAAAACATATCTCAACCACCTCAAAGTGTGTAGGAGATCTCCCCGTCGGACGGGGAGAGTTGACAGGTCTGCTTTGTAACTATGGTAAAGACAGCAAACTTGTATCTGTTTTATATAACTTCACAAGTGAAACAGTTCTTTCTACTTTTAGCAGACAACCAGTAATTTGAAGGGTAGGGGCAAGTCGATTAAATCAACTCCAGCACGTTACTAGTATCTTATTTTATCGGCTCGATAAGGATGAACTCAGAATCTGAAGGGCCGTAACTACATGCCACAAAGCATGTTGTCCGACGCTCTACCGATCCTGCCACTTCACCGCCCTCATCAGTGACATATAATGAAGACACAACTACAAGACCACTGAATGTGTTTAGTGTGAAAATAATTCTCTGATTAGACAATTTAATACATCACACAATCATATAGTGAAGACACAACAACACGGACATGAAATGTCTTGAAAGTATATAGTATTTAGTGTGAAAATAATTAATTGATGAGACAAATTAATACATCACACATTCACAAACACACAGTCCAAACATACACACACGTAAAAACACACATATCAAGACCGCCACCAGTCGTTGGTGGGGGTAGAGTATTTCAGATCATTCTGGATAGATACACAAATTCCCAGTAATTCTAAGGCGGAGTTTTGGAACAAGCAAGCATATAACAACATATCATTGTAAATCTGAGAGTGCAATATTGAAAAATTAGGGACAGTACCTTCCAATTCCCCACCATTCTTGGTGGTGAGCCCAGAACACACACACAAACACACACACGTATGCCCCCACACACCCACACATACACGTACACACCCCATACATACACCCACTCCCACGCTCACTTGTAGATTTACATATTGTGTTGTGAATGGCTTTTGAGATTAATGTGGCTATGATGGAAAAATGGAAAAGTTAATGTCATTTACTTTCAAAATAAGCATCGAAGGGAACTTAAATTCCAATCGATTAAAATACGAATAAAATATGTAAGGAAATACTAATAGCTGTATGTATGCTTGTGTGAATATATTTGAGTAATTAGGTAAATTAACATAATAATATAAACTGTAGTCCAACGTGCAAACAAAGAGAAATAACACTGAGAAATGACACGGAGAATAGAGGAAGATATATATATATATATATATATATATATTATATATATATATATATATATTCCTCTATTCTTTCAAATTTCAAATTTTTCCAATGTTTCTTAAGTCAATAGTTTCTTTTATATATATATATATATATATAGGAACAAGTAGGACCCCGTCGAAACGGCTTGAGCTCAGCCGTCGGGGTCCTACTTGTTCCTATTACCCACTCCACTACCCTAAGTATCGAGTACTTTGGTACGTTATGGTCCATCTGGTTCCTTACCACATTTCCTTCGTTATATATATATATATATATATATATATATATATATATATATATATATATATATATATATATATATATATAAATAGAGAGAGAGAGAGAGATATAAAGAATGAATAATAACAGGTAGACATCATAAAAAAGGTAATTCATTCCGAGTGCTTACAAATGTTTCAACAGTAGTTATACAGCCTAGTCATGCTATGTGCAAATTGGTAATTATTAGTTTGCAGAAACTCAATTTTAAAATGCTGCTTCTACCGTTTCCTCAGAGCAGAATGGTTAAAATGTAAATACCCTTGTATTTCTTTAATAAATTAAATACCCTTGTATTTCTTTAAGAAATACAAGGGTATTTACATTTTAACCATTCTGCTCTGAGGAAACGGTAGAAGCAGCATTTTAAAATTGAGTTTCTGCAAACTAATAATTACCAATTTGCACATAGCATGACTAGGCTGTATAACTACTGTTGAAACATTTGTAAGCACTCGGAATAAATTACCTTTTTATGATGTCTACCTGTTATTATTCATTCTTTATCTACACTCCGGAATACAGAAGGATCAGAAACTGAGTTTCTTCAACTATTCTTCCATAACTCGTTGAGTAACCCCTCACCGTACGTCAACTCTACCTAGTGTAGTAATTAACCATTACTGCATTCAGGACAATCCTAAGCATTTCTTGCATAACCTAAAATATATATATACACACACACACACACACACACACACACACACACACATACACACATATATATATATATATAAGAAACCATTGACTTAAGAAACATTCAAAAAATTTGAAATTTGAAATTTGTGCGACCCAATGCAAATGACCATATTAACAAAAGTCCATCACGATAAGTAATAGTCGAGAAAAAGCTCGAGTAAAGCACCATTGGTGACGAAACAAAATGGCGTCCTTGACCCCCTTTTTCCGTTTCCAAGGGATTTTACCCGATTTTCTTAACTATTATATACATTTTTTATAATGATCGACTTATATTATTATGGTCCGGATGCCATGTTTTTAGCATAGAGTTACACCCCTTTCCGGTCTGAGTTCAAATCCCGCCGATGTTAAATTTGCCTTTCATCCTTACAGGGTCGATAAAATAAAGTACCAGTAATGCACTGGGTATTTGCTGGCCTTGTGCCAAAAGTAGAATCAGTTATTATGGTCAGGCACATTGGGATGCACACATTGAAAATCTCTCTCTCTCTCTCTCCTTCTCTCTCTTTCTCTCACTCTCTCTCTTTCTCTCTCT
>OZ024743.1:147518-185018 GCA_964016885.1 Eledone cirrhosa
ATAAGCCCTTCTTCAGGAGTAAATAGCCGACTGAATACACACGTGCTATTTCTAAAAACATTCCTTTTCGTTCCTTCATTCCATATTCTGATGAAGGACTAGTGTCTGAAACATAAAAGCTCTTTTTCTACTATATCAAAAGTTCAACTAATATATTTCTTGATTGTAGTGTATGGTTCTTTCCGTTAACATTTTGCATACATATATATCTGTCTGTCTCTCTCTCTCTCTCTCTCCCCCTCTCTCTCACTCACTCTCTCACTCTCTCTCTCTCTCTCTCTCTCTTTCTCTCCCCCTCTCTCTCTCTCTCTCTATATATATATATATACGTGTGTGTGTGTGTGTGTGTGTGTGTGTGTGTGTGTGTGTGTGTGTGTGTGTGTGTGTGTGTGTGTGTGTGTGAGTAAATTATCATACATGCAAACGCGTATACTTATTTATTCAATTAAAGAAACAATCATTTCTTAACTCTACACACATATCTCATTCGGCAATATCATTTTAACAAACCTGTCTTCTGCTAATCCAATGCTAATAGCTGTCTCTGTCTAAGCAATGCTAATAGCTGTCTCTGTCTAAGCAATTCACCGCAAAGCGCTAACTCCTCACGTTGGACTGTTCATGTTTCAGCACTAATATCGCTACTATGAAAAATACAGTCATGAATAATTATGTTACCGTTAACATATATAATGTTGTAAACCTTAAATACTTTATTGCTTTTTTATATAAACACAAGACTGCAAGTTTGTAGAGGGTCTATTCAATTACATCGATCCAGTACTTGACTCATAGTTTATTTTATCAACCCCGGAAGGATGAAAGGAAAAGTTGACAATAGCGTGATTTAAACTCAGAATGTCATGGGCTCTAAGTAAATACTGTATTAAATGTCCGGAACTGTTATAAATTTTGTCAATCCACGGATATGATATATTCGTTAATTTAAGATTGTACTTATTGTAAGTATTGTATCCACCATAGAACGTCTAGTTTTATGGGAAAGGTAGTATAGTAATAAATATGTTGTTCACTAATAGACATCTCGGTTGCTGCCCATGTAGAATGTCACGTGGACTAATGGTCGATACTGTAACAAACTAGTAATATCAGGGAAAGGCTTCAGCGAAAAGTAGGAAATAATCATATCATAACTTGGTTTACTCACCTGTTTAAACTACATGGTTCCACAAATATAGCTAGAAACCTCTTGTCTCTAATTAGGCGATACTTCCCGAACGACCAAAAGTACTATAAACCCTTCAAACGCCATAGCATTATGGTCCAGCAATACTTGCCTAGATAGCGTCGTTTCCTGCAAAAGAAAACAAAAACGTACATTCACCGACCCTGCAACAGAAAGCAGAAATATAAGTTAAGTGGTGTGGATAAGTAGGAATCATGCAGCATAGTATACAGAATATTTCTTTCAATGATACTCTTTCGCTGATGTTAATAAAGCGAAAAGTCAGTTCAAATACAAACATTCAAATACAACTAACTTGTAAGCCAACTGAAAAAAACCGGGGTTTATATCTATTGGTTATATTTAAACATGCATTCAGTTCTGCTCCAATATCTATATTCTCTCCCCCCCCCCCCCGTCTCTCTCTCTCTCTCTCTCTCTCTCTCCGTATGTAATATATATATAAATCAAAAATGCAATTGGAGTCTTTTTAAGAATATTTATTTATTTCCTTTACCGGTTTCACACTTCTTATGGTCTTCAAAAGTAAAATTGAGATGGAGGGTTTATATATATATATATATATATATATATATATATATATATATATTATATATATATATATATAATATAGGAACGAGTAGGACCCCGACGGCTGAGCTCAAGCCGTTTCGACGGCTAATTCCGTCGGGGTCCTACTCGTTCCTATTACCCACTCTACTACCCTAAGTATTGAGTACTTTGGTGCGTTATGGTCCACCTGGTTCCTTACCACATTTCCTTCGTTATATATATATATATATATATATATATATATATATATATATGTATAGGAATGAGTAGGACCCCGACGGCTGAGCTCAAGCCGTTTCGACGGCTAATTCTGGACTAAATGTCCGGAATTATTTAGTCCAGAATTAGCCCGTCGAAACGGCTTGAGCTCATCCGTCGGGGTCCTGCTCGTTCCTATTACCCACTCTACTACCCTAAGTATTGAGTACTTTGGTGCGTTATGGTCCATCTGGTTCCTTACCTCATTTCCTTCGTAATATATATATATATATATATATTATATATACAAGTTACACTTATGAGTATGTCTATTTTTAAAGTAAACATAATTCAGGAGATTTGTTTTTCTTGTAGCCAGAGACAAAACTCGATTTGAGTATTTGCAGCATTTACTAAAGCCTCACCAGTAAACTATTTCTTGTGATTCCTCTCAATACTGGGGAAAATGTTTTGTAGATATTTATATTATACGCTAACTAGAATAGAATTAAGCTGGTTTTCATAATTTGCATAACAGTGTAGGCGATGGTAACGTAAATGAATAATTAATAAAAACACCACACAGTATGTTGTAAGTGTCAGTGTGTGTGTTTATGTGTGTGTGTACGTGTAGGTGAGTAGGCATGTATATATGTGTGTTGTGGTAATCACATTTTATTGTCAAAAGTAGACACCACTGTTTAACAACAGTTTTTATCTGTGACCAGAAAAAAGAGATCGTCCCGACTAGTTTCTTTATTTATGAGAGATCCCCTCTTTCACACCTGTTTACAGTGAGATTAGTAGCTTATAGCTATTTATAATATAGGTATACTTCTTGGACAGAAATGAGTAACCGATTTTTAATGAGGCGTTAATAAACACGAAAACTAGTCAGAACTGAGAGGAAAATATGCTTTAAACATGCGAGGGTAAATGTATCTTTATAGAAGAAGACCCCCCCCCCCCCCCCCCAAAAAAAAACATGTTCGAAGCTTCTAGTTTTCAATTATTGTCTCGCTGAGTATTACTTCGATTAATTAATTAATTCAAGTTATCAGTGTTTGAATTGTTACAAAAAATAGGCAAACGAGTTGAATTCTCTCCAAGTTTACATATAGTAGAAATAACTATAAGTTATTCTCCCTATGGTCAGGAATAAGTAACCAATTACTGGTGAGGCATTAGTATAGGACGAAAATAAGGAGATTAATTTTTGTTTGCCAAAGAAAGTAAAAGCAGTGTTGTAACTATGTTGACTACTTTTCACAGCGAATTTAACTGAGTTTACTAACAGAAACAAAGCAAAGCAAAACAAAAGAGACACACACTTATAAATTTGCTTTAGATTAGTAACTATATTACCATTATGTCATGCTTCTACACACACACACACACACACACACACACACACACACACACACACACACACACACACACTCTCTCTCTCTCTCTCTCTCTCTCACTCTCTCACACACACACGAACGTATATACATGTATAGAAAGCACTAATGTATTTGGATAGTTTTATATATATATATATATGTGTGTGTGTGTGTGTGTGTGTATAGAAATATTTGTACGTATATGTTTTATGTATATATATATGTATATAAATATATATAAGGCCCCCATCGGTCACTAATGACCATGTTTTTGCACCTAGAAAGTTTCCCTGCGCAAGGCTTGTTTGGGGAAGACTAGTAGTCGCACATGCGTACCAGTCGCTCTTCTCCATAAATATATAATATATAATATATATATATATAAATATAATATATTAATAAATGGAAACTATATTTATAAAACGATATTTATTTCATTATACATATTTCAAGGACACCAAAGAAAATGATGGTGCGCTTTCATCAGATAAAATATAATGTATAATGAAATAAATATGGTTTTATAAATATAGTTTCCATTTATTAATATATTGTATTTTTACTCCAAAAATTTGAGTGCTTTATATTAGTTATAAAAATATTTGCTTGTTGTATCCCAACAAAATTAAATATAACTTCTACATATATATATATATATATATATATGTGTGTGTGTGTGTGTGTGTGAGAGGGGGGGGGGGGGGTAAGTGTGTGTGTGTGTGTGTGTGCGAACTACAGAAGTGCGCTTCGATTTGTATATGTCGAAAAATATACAGACAGTAGTCCTCCATAGCTTAAAGGAAACACCCAGAAAGCATGCATACATATATGTTATGCATTACTAGACAAGTTTTGAGAAGTTACTTCCTCTTTAGCAAAATGATTCTCACCATAACAAGAAACAACGCTCTCACGTCAAACTATACTTTTATTGATCCGGTCACGTTTTTGTTGTGGAGCGGCGGGGAGATGGGAGATGCATTTTGGGTTAAAAAAATATTAGCTACACTTCTCTTAACTCGTTATATCCGGTCAGTACAGTATAATATAAGATTTCTGTCGCATTTTGTGACATTTATACAAAAATGTATTTTTCTGTATCTTTCTTTTTCCTTTATGTTTTACTTTTCTTTCTCTCTTTCTTTCTTTCTGTTATGGAGTGTATTTTAGAAGAAAGTCTGTGAATGGAAATGGTGTGACAATTAGAGGATATAGACAAAGGATGTTTCGAGGATGGTAGAAGATAGAGCTCTTTGAATCAAGCCAACAGAGGATTTGTGATCAGGCAAGGACATTACGCAAAAACGGATGGCTATCTGAGATTGAGATTGAAATGATAAAGAAAACGATAAGCCAGGTGGGTGCGGAGGATATAGAAGTTCAGGATGTTTGAGATCCAAATAGAGATGAGAGTATTGAAAATGATGGAATCAAAAAGTAAGAAGAGGAACTGAATATTCGAGATGATGTGGGTGATATTAACATTGATGAACTGAATGACATAGAAAAAGACAAACGGATGATTGCTGATATATTGGATATCTCTAAATCAGGAGGCAAGTAACCCCAACACCACCATAAAAAAAAAAAAAATAAAAAAAGCAAACCAACACCAGCTAAAGGAAATAACTAACAAAGTAAACAGCATCCTTGACAAGGTGCCGACATGAGCCATCACAGGAACCAATAATCTCAACAACATCCCTCGAAGAGGCACAAAAGTTGATGAATCACTTCTCGCCTATCTGTGAGGCATTTGGTTTAACAAGCAGCACTAAGAAGATTGAGGTGATGCATCAACCAAAGCCAACCTCCAAGACAAGTAGAAGTTGTTAAACAGGGCAGCCAGAGCAAGAGCATTCCCATGTTCATCTCACTGTTGATGGCAAGTAGGTGAAGTCCTGTACATACCTTGGTAGCAAGGTGAACTCCTCTGCATCCCTGGATGATGAGATCATCAATCGCGTCTCTGAAGCAACTGGAACCTTTGGCAAACTACGTCTATGGAGTGTGAGAGGTATATCCCTGAAAACGAAAGTTGCAGTTTATCGTGCAGGGGTACTAACAACACTTCTATACCGCATGGACTCATAGACTCTTCATTGCACCCATATTTATAAGTTTGATGTCTTCTTCAAACATTGTCTTCACTCTATCTGTGGTTATGTACTTTCTGACAAAGTCTTCAATGTCAATCTGTTCACAAGATGCAACATCGGTGGGATTGGGTCATTTTTAATGCAATCCCAATTTAGATAGGGTGGTCATGATCTACGGATGACTGCAGACCGCACAACCAGGGTACTGTTATACAGTCAACATCATAATAGTATATGTAATGTAAGAAGATATAAAAATAAACTGAAGTACAATTTTAATCTGTGAATATAATTCTTACTTCTTTTGAAGCCCTAGCTGCTTAGTAGTAAGTACTCCCGTCTTTCTACTACTACTACTACTACTACTACTACTACTACTACTACTACTACTACTACTACTAGTAGTAGTAGTAGTAGCAGTAGTAGTACGACTATTACTGCCACCACAACTACCACCACTACGTCTACTGCCACCCCAACCAACACCATTACTACTATAGCCACCACCACCACCACGACTACTACTAATAATACTACAACATAATCAGCACCACCACAACCATCATTGCTCCTACCCTACCTCACATCATTACTAAGTCTACTGAGTTTCTGATTTTGACATTTCATACTTACATACACACATGTGTGTGTGTGTGCGCACACACACGTTCATGCACCTGATGATATAACAATGAGAATCATTGATATAGCCGAGGCAGATGTATTATCAGTATTAGCCAGACGAGAAAAACTTTTCCCAGCAATGTGCCCCGAAGGTTTCTCTACTTTTCGCCTAAAAGACATGTTGACAGCGAGTGTTGCTAAACAACGATGGATAATGTCTTAAATCTATTGGAAACAGATGCTAAAAACTAAGCCCTGTCTTACTGACCTTACATATCAGCAAGGTCATGGAACGATGTCAGGAAGATGCTGATAACATTTATAAAAAAACAAACAAACAAAAGCTTAAGTGATTGGTAGCCAGTATAGGCAATGTTGAAGGTAATAACTGCTTCATATAAGATTTATAAAAGCAATGACTACTAATAAGGCGATTTCTCGCAAATTGCAGGCTGGATAATCTCTTAGGCTGTGTTAACGATATAAACAACTTCAAGTTAAATAAGGATCCTGATTAGAATAAATACATTTGAAATGCATTCACAAGTTTAACAACGCTATCTACCTCTTAAGTGCCTTTAGCCCAGTCCACTCAGATGAAGTCATTCCGATCATGTCTTCGGTCTGAGAATAACTCGATATCTTAATGGGATGCTGCATACTTCAGATATCCAAGACTTTTTCTTTCTCCCTCCACCAAAAATTATGGGCACTCTCCTTTTTCCTCATTTAGTCAGGCAGAAGAAGAGTATCCATGACTTCCTAACAGGTGAAAGGAAGTTATACTTAAATTGTAGACAGGGCTTGCAAAAAAGCAGTCTTCTCTAAAGATAACCGGATTTGGTCTACCACCCAAGACGGCCTCGGCGGATAGAACACTTACAAAAAACAGCATGCTTGGAACAGCTCGTACACCCCGGAGAGTACTCGAAAAATAAGGGGTGTTACATCAGTTCACTGGTAGTGAACAGCTAACACTATAATACATCTCCAGCGTTAGGAGCTGAGCGAAAAAACAATAATAATAATAATGGCAGAATGACACCTTGAATAGAGGGAGAGAAAAAATGCATGGTCAATTCTTGCGTGAAATGTATGAGAGAATTGACAAAGATAAGAACTCGGAACGGACTAGGAAAAGCAACTAAAAAGTTGAAACTGAGGGCCTTATTTTTGCAGCCCAGGAACAGGTACTGAGAACGAACCATATCAAGTTCAATATTGACAAGTTAGTGAATTCCCCACTGTGTAGGCTGTGTGGTGAGAAAGGTGGGACAATAAACTACATTATTAGTGAATGTAAGATGATTGCTTTGAAAGAGTACAAGAGAAGGCACGCAACATTGCTAGATTGGTTTATTGGAAGCTCTGTCATATGTATGGCATGAGCAGAAGTGAGAAATGGTATGAGCACCAGCCGGAAAGGGCTGCTGAAAACGAAAAATATAAGATCTTGTGGGACATGACAACCCAGTGCGTCCATTTTATCGTGGCTAAAAAGTATGACATTGTTGTCGTAGAAAAGAAGAATAACAAGGCATATATTGTTTCACCGTGGGACCAGAGGGTGAATGAGAAGGGAAGTGAGAAAGTTGAGAAATACCAGGAGCTGAAGAGACAAATCAGAAAACCATGGAGAATCAGACACGTAGAAGTGGTATCGATTGTGGTTGGTGCACTGGGATCAGTTAGCAAAAGGTTGGATGGCTTGAGAAGCTAGGACTTACTACCAGGACGGGATTGTTGCAGAGAACAGCCTTGGTGGGAACACAAGGATTTAAGGATTTATGGAGAGTGTTAACAAGTTAAAAGAGAAGGAGTGACTCTAAGGACCATTGGTTATGGCTCGTTCTTTTGGTATAGTGTTCGTATCACATCTGCCAGAGCAAAAGCGTTATGAATGATAATAATAATAAAAATAATAAGACGAAGACAGAAGAAAGATAAGAAAAAATTTCTGTTTGTGAGAAATTGGATACCATTATTTATACATTATTTATACTGATTCCCAGTTCTTTATTCTTCAAAGTTTGATGATTAACATGTCCTTGCTTTAGCATCTCCCCCTCCTACATCCCTTTCCCTCCCTTCCTCTTTTATACACCTTCCCCCTCTCACCACTATTTCAAACATACGCACATAAACACACACACAAGGATGTATGCATGTATGTTTATCTCACTATCTCGTTCCCTTTTTATCTGTGTGTGTGTGTATATACATATATACCTACACACAGAAACACACGCACACGCATACACACATACAAACGCACACAAACACATACACACACATATATATAAACACAGAGTAGTAACAATTATATAGTTGTTAGTTTATTATATATCTGCAATGGTTTTTTTTTTTGTGTGGACTTATTATTTTACTTGATCGCTCGTTCTTTCCTTCTTTCTTTCTTTCTTTCTTTCCTTCTTTCTTTCTTTCTTTCTTTCTATCTTTCTTTCTTACTTTCTTTCTTTCATCTTTCTTTCTTTTTTTCATATAGACACTAGTTGAAAACACAAGATTGCATTGATGAAGAGCTGTAGGCAGTGGCGCCACTATTATGCCAAGATGGGATTCTTATGAAAGCTGCATTGTTGTTTGTCGAACATGTGAAATAGCTGCATATCCTTTGGTCGGTGGTAAGAAAAAAATTAATGCAACAACAACAACATCAACAGCAGCAGCCATATACATAAAACAAGACAATGGTTCGTTTAATAACCGAGACACACACACAGGCAGAAACAAATACGATACACATATACACACGAACGCATTATATATATATATAAGGCGGTGGATTGGCAGTATCGGTAGAGGGTCGGACGCCATGCTTTGAAGCATAGAGTTACCTCCCTGTATGATCTGAGTTCAAATCCCGCCGAGGTTAACTTTGCCTTTCATCCTCGCGGGGTCGATAAAATAAAGTACCAGTAATGCACTGGGTAATTGATGGCCTTGTGCCAAAAGTAGAAACAATTATATATATATATATATTTACGATCACTTTCGTCAAATCGGACCGAGGAAACAAGGTTTCCGCTGGTGTTTCCAGTTGCTAGTACTATCTATCGGTCGCAACTCCAGGTAGAAGGAGAAACGTGAAATAAAGTGTCTTGCTCAAGGACATAACGCATCGCCCGGTCATGGAATCGAACTCACAACCTCAAGATTGTGAATCCAATTCTCTAACCACTCAGCCACACGCCTTCAAATATCTTGTCATTTACCTATGGTTTAAATTTCATATAAATCGAAAGGAAAACAGATTCAGCGGGGGTTTTCAGCGGCGGATTTGTGCCTCCCGGGGAACCCTTTGATTAAAATGAAATATACTTATCCAAGTACCCTGGGCAATGTAGTTCTGTTACCGGATTCTGTTACCCGGAGATTTACCCATCTGCATTGTTGAGGCTTCCAAAACAACCAATTTTTTTAATATTCCACAATGCTTCAAGCAAACTTCTATACTCTTTTATATATATATATATATATATATTTATATATAAAGTTGTATTCCTGCCTGTTTGTTTGTTGGTTTGTTTGTTCACGAAATACTCATATGGTTTTGGAGATAGACCCCCATAACCATATATATTCTGAAACTACATTGCCCAGGGTACTTGGATAAGTATATTTCATTTTAATTTATAAATTTCCGATTGGTTGGTTGGTTCCACAACCGGACGGTTGTTCATATATTGTCAAATTTCTTTCGCCACACATTCTGTGACCTCTTCAGTGACTGGGATTCTTTTCTTTGTTTTGTGCCTCTCCTTTGTTCTGTCCTATGCCATCTTGTTTTTGTGTGTGTTGTGTGCTTAGTTTGCGCATGTGTTACATCCGGGTGTCTGTGTATGTTTTTATTTGTTTATTTATTTGTTTATTTACATGTTACTGGTTGGTTGTTTGTTCTATGTGTGTGTGTGTTTTCATTTTGTCCTTAATTGTAAGTTGTGATGTTGCTATTCCATTCATGTTTTCTATTTAATTTTTGTTGGAGTTCATTTATGTTTATTGCCTCTGTGATTTGTCTAAACATTGCGTCTTTTCTGTGTGTAGATTCTATTTTTATTTCTATAAAAATAGATTCTATTTTTATTAATAGATTCTATTTTTATTTCTATGTTCTCTAGAGAACATAGAAATAAAAATAGTGTCGGTGTGTGCGTGTGTGTGTGTGCATGTGTGTATGTGTGTGTCTTAACACAAATGAGCATAATAAATGTAGCCGATCATTATTGAATATAATTGACGGGTGATGGATTGGCAGTATCGGTAGAGGGTCGGACGCGATGCTTTCCAGCATAGTTACGTCCCTTTACGATCTGAGTTCAAATCCCGCCGAGGTTGACTTTGCCTTTCATCCTTACGGGGTCGATAAAATAAAGTACCAGTAATGTACTGGGTAATTGCTGGCCTTGTGCCAAAAGTAGAAACAATTATTGAATATAATTGAAAGGCTCGAGCAAATTAGACTTGAAGACTTAAAAAAGCGTGGTGAGAGTCGCCTGAGTGGAATCAAAGCCCGCATCTGTGTCATACCGTGTTAGTGCGTTAGCCAAATTCCGTCTATTTGTCGAAAACATTCATTCTCTTAGCAATGCATGATTAATTTCAGAATAAACCGAAAAAATATGTAATTTTTCAGTAGAATATAGTTCACCATTCATTTGTATAATTTCTTTTATTACTAAGTAAGATTCCCATCAATCCAGTAACCGTTTTTTTCATTTGATTTATATTTTATTACTATTTTTTAAAATTGTTACATATATATATATATATATACACACACACACACACACACACATACACACACACACACACACACACACACACACACACACACACACACACACACACACACACACACACACACACACACACACACACACACACACACACACACATATATATATATATATTGTTATACTTTGGGAGGGTCATGTTGCCAATAAGAAACACACGCACCAGTTGCTTTCACTCCAATTTATTATAAATTAAATGTATAGACACACAAAAAAAAAGATGGCGTAGGACAGAACAAAGGAGAAGCACAAAATAAAGAAAAGAATCCCCAGTCACTGAAGAGGTCACAGAATGTGTGACGAAAGAACTTTGACAATATATGAACAACCGTCCGGTTATGAAACCAACTAACCAACCGGAAATTTATAAATTCTTAAATTTATAAATTTAATTTATAATAAATTGGAGTGAAAGCAACTGGTGCGTGTGTTTCTTATTGGCAACATGACCCTCCCAAAGTATAACAATATCGGTTTCAACACACGTTTTCAGATAAAAAATCTTGCTAAACAAATTCAGAAACGAAATATATATATATATATACAGAGGCGGACTGGGTCTAAAAATATTTGTTGCCAGGAGATGAAGGGGGCCCACCTACATATAGAATGCTACCATTTAATTAATAAATAACATTTTCAAAAAATACATCAGTGGAAACAAAACAGTGCAATCAAATTTTTACGGAAAAATATCTTAGCTTCTCCAATAAAAAATATTATGTATTTTGCGGAATCCAGAGACTTTCAATAATGACCAGAAGTGGACCCTAAATAATACTAATAGCTCTAGGAAAGCCATGAACGACAGCACATCTTTTTAACTTTTATTTTGAAAGTAGGTTTATCATTATCAATTTTCATCATACTTTTGTAGCTGTCTCGGGTGCCTAGTTGGAGGAATCATAGACGGTGGTGATCCTGGTCTGAAGTTCGATCTTGGTTGGGAGTAGGGTTCCTGGTAATCGTTTTCACTTTTTTTCTATGGGATGTAAAATAAAAACTGAAAAAGACTACATGTACCTCTTGGCCAGGATTGAACCCGAGACCAGGATCTTCACAGTCACTAGTACCCACCGCTAGGCCACAGAGACAATTACAATCAGCTTATGAAAATTCATACTTATAAACCTACTTTCAAAATTTTCAATACAAAATGATGTGGTGGCGTTCATGTTTTTCTTAATGTTATTGCTCCTATATAAGGTCGACTTCTAAATCATTTGAGTGTTCCATAAACTATATCCTCGTTTTGTTTCACATCAATCTAGACTATATTTTAATATTATGTATTTAAATATTATGTAGTTTGCGAAATCCAGAGACTTTCAATAATGACCTTTGGTCTTTCACACTCACTCACTCAATATATATATATATATATATATATATATATATATATATATATATATATATAAAAACAAATAACGAAACGAAATTAAATTTCGTTTCGCTTCTAACTCACTTTTGTATGACTAACGCTTAAACAATTAAGTTAAAGTGTACATCTACATATGTATACGGAAGTATTAGTATGCATATAAATACACACATGTATACATATGTACATGTACTCAGCTTTTCACTAGACACTTTACAGTGAGTGTCAGCTAGTCTGTATGTAACCACACAGGCGGACCGGGTTTTAGAGTCATACGAGTTTTCAAGGAAACACATTTCCTCTATTCTCCAGAGGGCCAGACAGGAATATTGGACTAGTTTCGATGTTATTACATCTCATCAGCAATATTTACCCATCTTCCGGCTTCTCTGGAGAATTGTAAAAGCACATATCGTTATATGCTTTTTCTATGAAAATTAGTAGTGGGTAGACTAATTTGCATAGAACGTGAGTCATTGTACGCACCGGTTCGGCGGAAACGATAAAAACAAATAACGAAACGAAATTAAATTTCGTTTCGCTTCTAACTCACTTTTGTATGACTGACGCTTAAACAATTAAGTTAAAGTGTACATCTACATATGTATACGGAAGTATTAGTATGCATATAAATACACACATGTATACATATGTACATGTACTCAGCTTTTCACTAGACACTTTACAGTTAGTGTCAGCTAGTCTGTATGTAACCACACAGGCGGACCGGGTTTTAGAGTCATACGAGTTTTCAAGGAAACACATTTCCTCTATTCTCCAGAGGGCCAGACAGGAATATTGGACTAGTTTCGATGTTATTACATCTCATCAGCAATATTTACCCATCTTCCGGCTTCTCTGGAGAATTGTCTAGTGAAAAGCTGAGTACATGTACATATGTATACATGTGTGTATTTATATGCATACTAATACTTCCGTATACATATGTAGATGTACACTTTAACTTAATTGTTTATATATATATATATATATATATATATATATATATATATATATATATATATATATATACAAATATATATATATATACATATATATATATACACATATATATACACACACACACACACATATATATATATATATATATATATATATATATATATATATATATATATATACGTGTAAGTGTGTATATATGTATGTATGTATAGATATATATACATACATACATATATATATATATATATATATATATATGCTTGTGTGTGTGTGTGTCTATATATGTATGTTTGCATGAATGAATACACTAAGCTTAAGATTTAGTAGAATGTACAACCACTGATTCCAGCTATTTGCACTATCGTATATTTTGGTTTCTAGTAATTCCCTGGGGAATTGGTTGACCAAATGCTTTGCTTAATTGTTTTATTGATTTAAAAAAAATGTTTATTCTTTCTTTTAAATTTCAAGTATTTTTTTAAAGCAAAGCATTGGCCCCTAAAATACTGCAGTGGGCCCTGCAATGCTACTGCGGGTTCCAGCAATGCTACCGTGGGCCCCCTGGGGCCCACTTGTCATTGTGCAACCTGGCCAGTCCGCCACTGTATATATATATATATATATATATATATATATATATATACGTGTGTATGTTTTTTTGATTAACCTTTTTATGTAAACGTAAATACCTGTTAATCAATAGATCCAACCCCAAATACTATATATATAGTCGCAATTTAGCCGGATTGTGAAACATTTTCCGATGTTATGTAATCCTCTGCAGATAATGCTTCTAATAACTATTATAGGCGGATGATTGCGATGAAACGGAATTCCGTACAGGATATAGATCAGTGTAACCAATACCAATAACTTCCATAAAACTCACTAACTAATTGCGTTCGCTCTGCAAAACTACGACCTGCTTCTAATTGCACACTTATTATTGCATTGAGCGTGTGAGCTATGGCCGGGGTCATTAAATAAATTCTCTGACGTCCGTATTATATATATATATATATATATATATATATATATATATATATATATATATATATATATATATGTATATATATATATATATATATATATATATATATATATATATATATATATATATATATATATATATATATATATATAAATAATTGAAAATAGTTCAAACTCAATTAAAAAAAAATCAAGACAGAGATTTTATCCACAGATTTTGTGAAATCCAGGGAAAAACCAATAGAGTCTTAACTCAGAATAAAATAAAGCTTAAATACTCATCCTTCAATTTGGAAAAACTACAAATGCTCTATATAATCTTAAAAAGACTATTTCACGAAACCTTTCAGTGGGGATGATCACGGTTGCAATCGTTCCTCAGTAGAGCTCAAACACGATAACCCTGAAACCACTGCTAAAATATGCCAATATATATATATATATATGGCGAGCCCTAGCTTTCGACAGCAAAGTTACAGGCACAAACAACACCTTCAACCTGAAATCGAGAGCCTACCCTCCTAAGGTAACCGAACTTGCTCCTTTCGAGACGGACCTTCTTGACTTAGTCGCTAACATTTACTTTCGCAAACACATTAACACCTTTCGAACGAAACTCAGAAACGATATTAAGAAATTTAGGTCTTCTAATAACACCTTCGTCCTTTCTGACAAAACTAATAATATTTAAGAAGTCGGCAACACCACTTTCCGCCACCTGGCCCATAACGCTATTACTTCTAAATATAAGAAAGCTAACCCTATGGCCTATCACGACATTTATACAGAAGCCAAGGAACTCGCCACCGACCTTAAGGTAGATAAGAAGCTACAATCTCTAGCTAAGCGGGAGGCGTTCCTCACCCTGAAAGATCACAAGGTAGACTTTACTTCTAACCCCACATGTAGACTAATAAACCCGGCACGCACAGATATGGGACTAGTCAGTAAGGCCATACTTAGAAACATAGTTAAGACCATTAGGACCAAGTCCAACCTGCCCCAGTGGGAGAACAGCGACTCCGTAATTAAGTGGTTTAACTCCTTAAAATCCAAAAAAGCGAAGTTCACACAGTTTGACATTGTCGAGTTTTACTTGTCGATCTCAGAGACCCTGTTAAACAAAGCGTTGGACTTCGCTACCACTTATACCACCGTCGATGGTTTAGACAGGGAAATCATCGCTCACTGCCGGAAAACCCTCCTCTTCAACGACGGAGTAGCCTGGGCAAAGAAGTCTACATCTTCATACCTGTTCGACGTCTCCATGGGATCGTTTGACAGTGCTGACGTATGTGACTTGGTTGGCCTTTTTATCTTAGACATATTACGTGTTAGATTCCCGGACTTCCACACGGGAATATACCGCGACGATGGACTGACTTTATCGAGCCATAAAAGTGGTCACGACCTCGACCGGTTTAAAAAAGACTTAGCTTCTACCTTCAATGAGTTAGGCCTTAGGATAACAGTAGCCACCAACCTCTCTAGCGTAGATTTCTTAGACATTAATTTAGACCTTCGCACATACACCCACAGACCCTTCCATAAGCTAAACGAGAAACTCAATTACATTCACAAGGACTCATGCCACCCTGCCACTGTTTTTAGAAACTTCGTTAAGAATATCAGTACTAGAATCTCAAACCTCTCCTCTAATAAGGCTATCTTTGACAGGGCGGCACCCTACTATAACACAGCGTTGGCTAACAGCGGCTTCTCACAACCTATCACCTACTCCCCCACTAGCAACAGCACCATTAAGAAAAGTATGCTCATCAATAGACAAACTATCTGGTTCTCTCCTCCCTTCTCACTCAACGATAAAACCAATGTAGGAAAAGAATTTCTAGCCCTCTTAGCTAGACACTTCCCCATAGGTTATAAATACCGCTCCATCTTTAACCGACACAAAGTTAAACTAGGATACTCCTGCGCTAAGAACATGAAGGCCCACATCACCAGCAGCCCTAGGAGCAACACCCCACCAGGGTGCTCTTGCCGTAAGCCTGAAGCTTTCCCCCTTCAACAACAATGCAACACACCAGCTGTAATCTATGAAGCTGTGATCCCTTCGAACCGACCAAACGAACCACAGGAGTTCAAATCCTATGTGAGCATGGCGGAGGGCCGATTCAAGGAGCGTTTCCTGAACCACCACTCTACCTTCAGATACCCGGACAGACGTTCATCCACGAAACTCGCGAGCCACGTATGGTCCCTCAAGGACTCAAGTATAGGGTACTCCATTCAATGGAAAGCCATCACTAAGTCCAAGCCATACGCCAGGGGAAATCCGACGAGTGGTTTATGTATTGACGAACGAATAACTATCCTAAAGAGATTACGCAATAGTGATTGCCTAAACACGAGAGTGAATTTTTCACACGTTGTCCACACGTCAGCAAACATCTATTGCATATCTACAAGGTTCCGGACTGATTCTTTGTAATTTTATTTAAAATTTTTTAATTTTATTTTCAACCAAAAAACTTTCCGGAATTTCGCAGTTATCTCCCTTACACCCCCGCACGCAGTCTAGTATTGATGTGTGAAGTGACCGAGTTTCTGCGCATGCGCGATTGTACGGTTGCCCTTCCTGTTCCTATAACCATACACATCCCGAGCTGAAGATCCGCGAAGGTGAAACAATTGTTCTCGGTATGGTGAACTAACTGTTGTGTAACCACTTATATATATATATATATATATATATATATATATATATATATATATATATATATATAGAAAGATTTGAATGGATACAGTTTAGTTGAAAGGAATTTATTGACACGTGTTTCTATAACAGTTACATAACCTAAAACAGCTATCTACAAACTTTTAGTTATGCAGACATTCAATATTTCAATGTTATTATTTACTGTCATTTCATCAGAATAATATTACTGAGGACCTATTTAGTTTTTATAGAGAATATTAGGAGGGAGGGGTGAAGTTGTTAGAAGAATAGTTGAAGGAGTGGTTTTTCGATAGCAGTGAGAATTCTTGGTGGCAGTGAGTAATTAGATTCCCATCTGTTGTTTTGACATTTTTTATAGAATATATTATTGGTTATTTTTCTAAATCTATAGAAGGATTAGAGATAGTAAAGATATGCGTGGTTGGTTTTGTGTTTGCACTTAATTAACATTCAGACTTAAATTTTTCTTTCAAGTGTACGTATCCTTTCACCCACGCATTCACACACAAATATATTTGCACACCTCTACAAAATACATATACTCACAATTCACATATTCATACTTACATATATATACACATGCATACACATATATATACACACATGTATTCATGTACATACATACGCGCTCATGTGTATACATTTTCGTACTCAACTTATCTTTATATACACACGTATAGACACACACATATATACATACATACTCTAGTCCATGTGTACACACATACACATACATACACATCCATATACACATATATACATACATATATATATATATATATACATATATATATATATACATATATATATATATATATATATATATATACATACACATATATACATATACACACATATACTCATATATATATATATAAGCACTTTAATACATGAATACACTTACATCTAACTATACACATCAAACATATATATATAGTTACTTATTTATATACATTTTCACATATATATACATACTTATGGACGTTTTTAGACACATTCATTATCGCATATTTGTACCTATTCTCATCAGCATATCTTTTCATTATTAGTATGGTAATTTAAGGTTATTAATATATGTTGAGAAGAGATTGTTTTTATATTTTTCTAACTAGATTAAGGTTTATATAGTTGGGGGATGTCCCTCTTTTATGTAATATTCGGCTTGTAGTGGGAAAAAAGGGTTTTAGTTCTGTGACGGCAGAATAATGTTCGTTCAATTCTGTTATTCAGCAGTTTCTTCTTGTGTGTGATTATGTAATAAATCTCAAGATTACACAATTTGCAGAAATTTTGGCTCCTGGAAAAGCTTTGGGTTTTAGCTAATTTTTCCCATTTTAGGGTAAACTTTTGATTGCTATCCCTGAGCGTCCAAGCTTTTTCTGCTAAAGTTGTTACATTTCTTTGGCTCTGGTGTTTTATTGAGTAAGAATGCCTATACAATCGAGATTTAAACGATGTTGCCGTTGATCCCACGTAATACCACTCGTTGCCTCCGGATTTAATGGTACACTTATAAATAATATTTTTTTCCAGGCAGTTATTGCCGAGGGGGCAGTTGTCAGGATAGGTGCAGTTACAGTTGTGTACGTTGGGTTTTCTCTGGAGTGGTATTGCGGACGAACTTAGGTGTGGTTTATTTATGTTCTGTAGTGTATTGTCTACTGTTTTTTTTTGTGTTCTTTGTACTTAAGTTCTTAGTGTTTTCGTTTAACCTTCTAGTATTGATCTTTTTTATGTGTTGTTCAAGGTTTAACGCTGTAGAGTATGACAGTCTTATAGTGGTAGGGTTTAGGATTTTGTGGTATTTGTGTGATGTGGGAAAATGTCTTTTAATTATTTTAAAGAAGAGTACTGGTAAATTTGTACTAATGGAGCTATTGTATTCGGAGTTATACCATAAGTACTCTTTGCATCGCTTTCTATTAGTTTTGTTTGTTGGTTTACTGGTGTGCATACTATGGTAGTAAGTGTGGTTTGGTGTTGTGTTATTATATCTACCTATGTGGGATTTATTTTGGGTGTTTTGATTGTTCCCATCTATGTACTCTATTTTGTTGAGGTAGCCTGCTTTACTAAGGGCGTTATCGTAGTACTCGGCGTGTTCCTTAAATACTTGTATGTTAGAAGATAGACCCGAGATTCTAAGGGAAATATTTTTAGGGATAGATTTAATTATAGAGATGGGGTGGTTAGACCCAACATTTACGTATTTGAGATTTTCATTCAATTTATGAAACGGTTTAATCAAACCAGAGTTTAAATTGAGTGTGACATCCAGGAAGTTAACTACTTTAAGGTTGTATTCATATATATATATATATATATATATATATGCATATAGACGCACCGGTACAGCAAATAACTTTTTCGTTAAATAAATGAAAATTCCTTCCTTATTTTCATAATCAAAACACCCCACTTCCAAATAAAGATTTCTAGTATAGGCACAAGGCCAGTAATTTGGGGAGGGGGAAAGTCGATTAACTCGACCCGCAGTACATTACTGGTGCTTTATTTTATCGACCCCGTAAGGACGAAAGGCAAAGCTAACCTCGGCGGGACTTGAACCCAGATCATAAAGGAGCATAACTCTATGCTGCAAGACATGGTGTCAGACGCTCTACCGATACTGCCAATCCACCACCCTCCCACTTCCAAATAATAAGCATGAAAAGCACACTCTAACGTCAAAAATTAACACTATGAAAAGACATATACATCCATCGCTACCATATGAAGCAATAAGCTGAAAGAAATTTGTTCTAATTATGTGTTTGCTGTTTACAGCTGGCTGAACAAAGACATTTTAGAGTTAATAACCTTAGTTTAAAGCGTAAAGCAGTACCTTTGATAAGGTAGGAAATCAGTGGCCTGTCACCTTGTTGTTACAGTATCTCAGTCATTCGAGCATCTGCGTACATAAAGGAAATACTTCATGCTGATTAAAGTTTTTTATCTCAGTTTTATTTTTTAAAAATAAAGTATAATCAAAATAACTAGTCTATTACTTTCAACAAATAAAGCACTTTTGTCATATCATATTCCAAACAAAATTATATGGAACACCATGCAAGCAAGAATATTCGATATTCTTTTATTTCTTATTCTTTTAATTGTTTCAGGCATTTTAGACAGCGGCCATACCGTTATACGACCTTCATTTAGGTGCTTTTTAAGTCTGGAACTTATTTTATCGATTTTTGTTTTTCATATCGCTAAGTTAGGATCATAAACACAGACATACACAAACATAAACATAAACACAGACATACACAAACATAAACATAAACACAAACATACACAAACATAAACATAGACACGGACATACATAAATGTATATGCACATACGTATATATATATATATATATATATATATATATATATATATATATATATATATATATATATATATATATATATATATATATATATATATATATATATATATATATATGTATTAACGACTTTTTTCCGTTCAGGGGTTTTTATGCCCGATTTGTTGTGATGGATAGAATACCTTGTGGAATTTATTCTGACTCTCTGCGTCCTGTGTAGAACTCAGAGAGTGGCCAGCTTCAATTTTCATTCCCGTTTTGTATCTATTCTTTCTTGCTCTCTCAGAATTGGCTATGTTGTGAGAGGGTCGGGTAATGCCACACTCAGGCTCTGTGATGTCAGAAAAAAGAGGAAACTCTGCTGATATAAGTAAAAAATTTCCAAAGCTCCGTGAAGAGCTAATCACACTTGAAAAATGGATGGGTGGTAGCAGATGACGAAAATGTGAATGAGATTATCTGAAGAAGTTTCGGCTTATTTTAACCGGTAAAGCGACGACGAAGAGGCACCTTCAGAGGCTTATTCCTTTATTATCCGTTTCACTGCTAACAGGGAATTCACCTAATAATCTATAGAGATTTACACTCGCACAATACATTAATTGTTCCTAAAATATTATATTGGGTGAGCATGTGTTTAATTTAGAACTTAACATTTGGTATTTCGTTTATCCATTTTTTTCAAAATTTTGGTGTTAACATCTTATTTTCGTATGTCATTATTTATGGCGGTGGATTGGCAGTATCGGTAGAGGGTCGGACGCCATGCTTTGCAGCAAAGAGTTACGGCCCTTTATGATCTGAGTTCAAATCCCGCCGAGGTTAACTTTGCCTTTCATCCTTACGGGGTCGATAAAATAAATTACTGGGTAATTGCTGGCCTTGTGCCAAAAGTAGAAACAATTATTGAGGGTGGATTGGCAGTATCGGTAGACCGTCAGAATCATGCTTTTCAGTATAGAGTTATGGCCCTTTACGTTCAAATCCCGCCTAGGTTAACTTTTTCTTTCATACTTATGGGTTCGTTAAAATAAAGCACCAGTAATACACTGGAGTAATTGCTGGCCTTGTGCCAAAAGTAGAAACATTATTTAACCTGTTTCTTCATATAATAATAGTAGATTGTAAACACATTTTATGTAGGTGTCAATGTGACACTATGTATGTACGTACATACATACATACGTACGTACGTACGTATGTATGTATGTACGTACATACATACATACGTACGTACGTATGTATGTATGCATTTTAATCTTGGCTCTGCTACAAACACTAACCCTGTGATCAAATACCTGTCAAAAACAAACATTCTATGTAAAGGTAAATAAAATATTTTTTGTAATGTCAATAAAATATATATTTTCTACTAATTTGTATTGAGTACTCATTTATAACTGTCCTTACTTATAGTAAGAATTGTATGTATGTATGTAAGCTGGGGATACTGCAGAAGAAGTATAGGGACAAAGGTTTCGCCCCCTGAAAAATTTTAGTTTAAAAAATATCAAAACACAACAACAATAACAAGAGTAACATAGAATCCCCACAATGCTCCCTCATTGTTAATTCATTTAAATTCTATGACGCACTTCTTGAACATGGAGAGAGGCTTTCTCCAACTGCAGCCTGATGAGCTTACTGACAGGCCGAGGTTTCGTTGTCTGATATGCTGAAGACCGTAAGCTGTTGCACCATTGGCCGTTTTCCAATTAGTCTGTCGTTCCTAGTCTTCTAAGCACACCTTGCTCAATGTTTTTTACTGTAACTCTTTCTATATTCTCTGCACTAAGATGAATGGAGGTGGAGACCTCTCATTGACTGGTTTGCGCTGTTATCTTTAGCCACTATATACGCATATACATGTATATAGACCTGCTAGCCTCTAAAAACCCGATTGGGGTCTACCATGAAAAGCATTGCCCCAAAATGGGGTGATTTTACATAATAAAAGCTATACTCATTTTCACAAAAACGTGGAGACGGGGAAAAATAAGCCAAAACGGGGAGATCACTCCATCGGACGAGAGAGTTGACAAGTCTGATGTATACACAAAACAGTCCCATGCTAAATTTTTGGGGGACTTATGAAATCTCTATGCACATACCAAGAACCTAACATTCTAATAATAAGTAATCTTAATTCATTTAAATTCAGAAGTTGCTTCCTTTAGTTTTCCTGAGTAGAATGATTTTTTTCCTTCTCACTATGTGTTTGATCTTAACTATTTAAGTGTTTTAGTCCACTACATTGTCAGTAAGATGCTGGATGTTTTTTTTTATGAAACATTGTCATATATATATATGAAACATTGTCATATATATATATATATATATATATATATATATATATATATACACACACATATATATGAGTGTGTGTGTATGTGTGTGTGTATATATGTGTGTGTGTATTCATTAAAATAATCCTTTCTTTCCTTATTGTCGTTCTTTTCCTCCTTCTTTGTTTGTTTGATTCTTTGATTCTTTTTTTCTTTCAGACCAAAGATCTGAAGAAATGGCACGGTATGTTCTACCAACTAACCGTTGTAACACTTGCTGAAATATACTACAGTCAATCTGCCTCGTTTCTTTCACCCTTATGTTTTTTATACAAACAGACATCTCCTGTAGTTTTGCGTTTGCGCGATTCTTTGCCAACTTGTCTTCTATGGAAGAACTAGCTGTTGTTCTTTACTCAATCAAATTAACATCGTGTCAAGCTTTCCATAATCTCGTATTTGGCATTCGACACCATTATTATTATTAATAGTATTATTATTATTGTTGTTGTTGTTGCTGGTGTTGTTATGCTGGGATATCTCAAGCTGTCTATGTACAGATACCACCCAGGGAATACACAACTGTTATGCATGTCACTTCAAAGAAAAACGAACTTATTCGTAGTTTTATTTGGTTATTTGTTATTTGTTGTTGTTGTTGTTGTTGTTGTTGTTGTAGTGGTGGTGGTGGTGGTGGTGGTGGTAGTGTTAAATTTTGGTATTTGTAAAAAGTAAAATAAGTATTTGCTAATGTTCAAAATATTTTATTTACACATTATTTCTTTCTACCTTTTTACTTTTTAAAACAGTTAAAAAACAATTTTTAAGTATATTATCTAAGTAAAGAATTTATAAATCATATATCTTTTCAGTGCATAAATTAACTTAGATTTTGCTCGAAGTGGACCGTAACAAAACTTACATGGGATCTATGAAGTAACTGGTGTGTCCTCTATCAGATGATTTATCCTGGATATTGACTGATATATAAACAGTCTAACTGTGAGAGCATACATAGTTCTAATTGTACTGAAGCTAACGAGGTCCAACTAGATCAGAATCACGATCCTACCCTTATAACGAACGGTATGTTCTCTGTTGGAGTTATAACTCCAAAATTATTTTAGAGAAAAGCTAGAAATACTTTCTTGTATATATATATATATATATATATATATATATATATATACATATGTACACATTTGTGTACTATTTTATCTTTTAGTGATTCTAAACAGTAGGAGAAAACCATACGAGGGTACTGCCAACGATACTGCTGCGGCCTTCATCGTATCTTTGGTATTTGGCGAATAAAATATTGATGATGTTTCTTTCATGTTTCCCTTGCTGTGTTGTATACTCATCGGATATCTTACACTGTAGAATGTCCATTTGTTTTTTTAATTTGTTGACACCTATCCCATGCAGATTCCTGAAAGTTTGTGGGAGGATATATAACAGCTGCCATCCTTTAAACCCTGTAGCTGTTGTAGTATCTAACCATATCTCTGGAGGAATGGTGCAGAACCATTAGTAATATTCCGTAGCGTCATATTCCAGTATTTTCACAGTTTTCTATGCTAAAGTTTGGCGCCAATCCACCCACGATGTTCCAGTTATATATTTCTGCTGCACATATTTATTGTTTTACTCCAGAGAGTAGTGGTTTAAATCTTTCAATCTCTCTCAATAGATAAACCTCTGCATATAGGCAATTCTCATTGTATAAGGCTGTAGAATTGCTCCTTGTTCAGTAGAGAGCTTGGCACCATGAGGGAAACCATAGTTAGTAGCATTAATCGAGACGAATGCGAATTAGTAAATGTTCTCAGAGTTTATTTTGCAAGAGGCCTGCATATTGTAGCTATCTTAATAATAGGTATATGAAACGGTGTATCATTATTCAGTTTAAAGGGCGGTGAATGTGCAGTATCGGTAGAGGGTCGGATGCCATGCTTTCCAGCATAGTTACGTCCCTTTACGATCTGAGTTCAAATCCCGCCGAGGTTAACTTTGCCTTTCATCCTTACGGGGTCGATAAAATAAAGTACCAGTAATGCACTGGGTAATTGCTGGCCTTGTGCCTAAAGTAGAAACAATTATTCAGTTTAGATCGAAGATTTCATACAGAATCATACAATTGGATTGCAATGTATTCTGACTTGTTTATACAGATTGCACGGGTACTGACAGTCGATAGAGAAGAGTTTAAAAGTTTATTGTATTAAATTACATGTTATATTAATCACCCCGTCTGTTTTAGTATTAAGGCCCTTCTGTAAGTTTTTGAAATCACCAGAACACTTGATCACTTTCGATATTCTTGAATTATGAACATAGCTAGTGAGAGTATTAACCTATATATTTTTTGAAAGTGTAACGGTGGCTGTAACCGCTTGTTTTCTGTACTTTAGCATTCTTACAGTTTCCTAGCGACTCTCAGGCTGCTCTCGGACTGCCCAACACGGGTATTGAGAAAGGAAAATTGTCTCAAGTAATATTATTCAAAACGACAATGTCTTATTCTTTGAATAGTCTTCTACTCCAAACGCAATCGACTCCAATATTTATCGTCCAAGTGTATTCCTCACCATGAATGATTATTTAAAATGTTTACGCGACCATATATAAACAAAACACAAAGAAGGCAATATTTCAGCTGTCGTTAGAGTAATTGTCGAGAATGACTCCGACAATACGAGACCGCCTGCTGAAAATCTCTCTGTGACACGTTACGTCTGTCTACACAGTGGTCTATTTTTCATACGGGTAATCAAGCATGCTCCTAACCATATCATCTTCCATCGGCGTCAAACAAAGAAGTCAGATAAGGATTATTTTCTTTGAACTTAGCTTTAATGACATCGCATGCAGCATCAGATCTCATTTCAATGTTTGGTACTCAGACAATGTTACAATGGACAGACGTGGTGGCACTATCTGCTACGATTTCCATTCCTGACTTGATGAGAATTAGACTCAAGTCAAATCGTCCAAATATGAATCTATAAATGTCAACTTTGACACAAACAGTTTCGACGGCCTCATCACCAAGATTCCCTGCAACAACACAAATTTTATCACAAAGCTATTTTCGACATCTGAATATGAGAAGGTCATATCTTGCGGACAATTTATCAGTTCAATTCAAATGGGACACGATTTAGTGCCATTAAGTATCGAATAGCCTCGTACATTTATTTGACCAGCATAGACTGGTATGTTTCAGATCAAGAGTAGCGTGCTCCGACTCCCAGCCCAAGAGAGAGCACATGGTAGAGTGCTAAAATATCGATGTCGACTGGATTTCAGATGGATAATGATTGCCTTCGAATCGGCGTTTTATTCAGGCTGTTACAAAATTAGTGGACATTTCTGAACTCCACCTGTTGTCAATCGTCCTCAGCCCCGGTCGTTTCCTTCCGTCTACTGCTCTCAATAGCAACATCAAACATAGAAAATGATGCAGGTGGAGTTAAGCAGGGAGAATTGCAAGAGATGGAGGCCTCACTATCTTCCCTTTCCAAGGCGAAAACTCTCTAATTTTGGATCAACTTTTATTATAGCCACATGAAATCAATGTCAGACTCTGGCTTCCTCACCTAACAGGTCAATGATCGCAAGCTGACAAATTACGTGTTGCTTTCTTTTGAACCTATTGCTGTGGAAACGTCCATCGTTTTATGTCCTCGAGCCATCTCACTACTCTATCAAATCTGGGAGCAAAAGATAACCATCCGTAAGAATGAGCCTCACAAAGTATAATGGCTCTTTCTGCAGATTTCCGCCGTTTATCGACGTCACATATTCGATATTTTGTCCACAGGGACTACAAAACATCTTACCCAGTTATTTTCTACAAAGTATGGCTAGTAAATTCTATTATTATTTTGATAATCACACAGACGTATATAGATCCAGTAAAATATAAATACAATACGCACACACGTTTAAAATCAAATTACATATTATTTGGCAAAGAACTGAATACATATAGTGGAGTTAAATATTTATTTTTGAAATAAAATGTTGACAGTTTCGTTTCCCCAAAACGCTGAAATCACTTATTTTGTGACATATCCCACGAAGGACTTCGTCGAAATATTTGCAAGGATATTATAAGTATATCCCATCGATATTTAACTGATTGGTTAAATGCTTTAATACCTTGTTGTTATGCTGCTATATCTGTGGGAGGTAACTTCTTTCTAAATGTAAATCGGTTTGGTATCATTTAGCATATAAAAGAATGCAATAGATTTCTCTTTGGTATTTGTTTCGCTGACTTTGCCCATATACAAAGTCAGGTTAATAATATTTAGCATTTGTTTCGTGTATATATACCGTCTTTCAACCTTTTAGGAGACTACCGCACCCAAGGAAACTTTATTGTCGTTCACCCTGAATCTTTTTGCGCGTTATTAGAGAAAATTTTGTTGAGGTCAGACTCATTTTATTCAAGGTAAATACTATATCTTGCATATCAATGTAATTGCTAGTTATCACTTCCCTATAGATGGATACAGTATTGAAGTATTCCTATGTCTCAGTTATGTGTACACTAGTGGGATAGTGAACCCATTGTTGAATTCAATATTTCAGAATGAGTATTGAAATTTCAAAGAAGTAACCCATTTTATAATGCAGCGAGATTATTTTTTTTGAAAACCAGCCAAACATTTTAAAGAATGCCTTTATATCTTCTACAGTGTTAGTTTCCTTTTATTTCTCCGATATTTTTGATAGAGTATTTTATCTTATTTTCATTTTCTATAAGTGACTTCTCAATGTTAATTTAAGCTATTTGGGATATCTTTTCTTCGTCTCCAGAGACCTTTTTCTTTCACTGGGAATTATGTTTTGTGAAAAGTAACCTTCCATTCCAGAACATATGTACTGCATATAGCTTGCGTTGCTGAAATAAACAACTTCAGTTTCATGTCATTATGTTGTGGTGTGTGCGTGCTAGTACAGCTTGAAGTACCTTTCTTAATTAATTTCCAGTTAGCCGGAAGGAGCTGTGTTATATTTCTTCTGAACCAAACATGCTTATTTTATTATTTTATAGATGGAAAAGGTCATGGAAGTAACTGTCAAATGGTAGTTGTGTTGTACATTATTTATGAAAGAGAGATCAAGTGTATAATTGCTTTTGATTGAATAGAAGATAGTTTATTCCACGAAGAACAAGTTAGAGAAGGTCAAGCGAAATTGTGCTTGTCTACAATTATTCTATTACCACCTTGAGAGAAGGTATCCCATTGCTCTCTGAGATTATCAAGTTTGAAGCAACTCAAAAGAAACACATGTACATTAATCAAATATCGTAAATAGTTCCATTTTTTAAGCAATCCTGAAGTTTATGGCCGTGATTTTGGTGGAGGATATGTTGTATACCATACAATCATAGTTGAGCTGTTTTATATCAAATGAATCATTTATCTAATATTATTAGTGTTACAACCGAGTTTCAGATTAAATATAAATTTACATGACAATTTCATCACGACCTCTTTCTTTCCTGTCAGAAAAGAAGATAAACATACTTGATATATTTCTAGACTTGATATGTTTATAGATAAGATGCATCTCCATAAGGGACATGCACTTCCTTTGATTGCAGGTGGCATAGGTTTTTAAGTAGAGAATTGGTTTGTTGTTATGCAGTTATAAAAGATGTTTGCTGTTTGGTAATATAATTGATGTTACATTAGAAGGGAGGGTATATATGGTGAACTACATGGACTTATCATTTGTAGAGGTCTTATATATGTATGTATGTATGTATGTATGTATGTATGTATGTATGTACGTACGTATGTATGTATGTATGTATGTATGTATGTATGTATGTATGTATGTATGTATGTATGTATGTATGTATGTATGTACGTACGTACGTACGTACGTATGTATGTATGGTGTGTGTGTATGTATGCTTATATTGAGATGTAACACCTGATGGAGTCGTGGGTGTCATCATGACACTTTAAACCTGGAGGAGCTGATCCATTTCCGGGTTTGAAGACAGTCGATTACTTCTAGGGAAGGAGTGAGAGAGGGCGAGCGAGAGGGAGAATGAGAGAGAGAGTGAGAGAGAGAGAGAGAAAGAGAAAGAGAGAGGGAGAGAGAGAGGAGGATAGAGTGAGAGAGAAAGAGAGAGAGGGGCGGGGGGGGGGGAGAGAAAGGGGAAGTGAGAAAAAAATCGATCCTAATATTGTGCTGCTATTTTCTTTATCGACCTCAAAAGAAGGAAAGGCAATGTTGATCTTGGCGGGATTTGAACTCAGAGCGAGGAAAGCCAGACCGAATACGACGAAGCATTCTGTCTGATGTTCCAAGGAATCTTCTAATTCGTCGCTTTATTTATATTATAGTGCGAGTAATTTTCTCTTCAAATATTGGCAGAAAAGACACAGCGTTGAACTAAAAGTCTAAGGCTAATTACTTTCAGCCTTTACGTTCCGAGTTAAATCCACATTCTCCCTTTTCCATAAATTAAGTGCGAGCCAAATACTGGGGGTCGTCAATCCAACCGTCTATACAGTTTCTCCAGAAATGTGTGGCCTTATGCCAAATGCTATACGTCATTATTTTAATTAATAATATAATTTTGTGGTGTTTGTAATTTCCTTTCAAATTGTTATCGTTATTTCAGTAGTTTTATTTCTACACCTGCTTTCACTGTGTAGTCGATCACACGTGTTTTCGCTGTAGGTAAAATAAGTGCTTTTTTTTGTTTTTGTGATTTTCTATTCAGAGGAATCTACAAAATATTTGTGTTCATTGCATACTAGTGCAGTTATATACATACACACACACATACATACATACATACATACATACATACATACATACATACATACATACATACATACATACACACACACACACACACACACATATATATATATATATATATATTTCTATGTCGCCGCGCATATACATACACATGCACCCATGTATACACACATATACATATACATGCATATGTACATGTGTATATACATATTTACACACATTTGGCTGGACACCCGATCGCGTGGTTAAACCAGTGGGAGTAAAGGACTCCTAGCCTTTGTCAAGGCATTCTTCTAGGAGAGGGCAACTCAGGAAACTGGGTTAACTCCGATATAAAACCTGCGGCTCAGTAGTTACCGATGATGTTGATCTTTTCTTCTTTTCGGGTTATAGCTCAGAGAGTGGGATTGGCTCAGTGCACAGTCTTTCCTCGCTTTAAAAAATATCTTCACGTACAGGCATTGCACGATAGAATTAATTAATAATTATTAATAATGGTATATCATGCAATGGCCATACTCGATAACGAGGGGGCATAATCATCATCATGATATATATATATATATATATATATATATATATATATATATATATATATATATATATATATATATATATATATATATATATATATATATATATATATATATATATAAATATATATATATATATAAATATACATATATATGTATGTATATATATATATATATTATGAGAAAAACCACAGACCCTCCATCTCAACTCACCTTTTGAAAAGCAGAAGAACTGCGAAACCGGTAAAGGAACCAAATAAATATATATATTTAAAAAAAAATATGACTCCAGTTGCATTTTCGATTTCATCTCTTTTTCTTTATATATATATATATATATATATATATATATATATATATATATATATATATATGTATATATATATATATATATATATATACATTCTTCTTGTTCTTGCGTGTGCGTATGCGTGTACGTATGGGAAAAAGTCAACGAGGAAATACTGAGCAATACAGTACAACGATTATATATGTTAGTTTAACGTTAGATCTTCACCAGAAGACAGAATGAGAGACAGAAGAAATAGAAAGATAGACGAGAAAGAAACTGAACAAATATATATAAGTTCAGTTAGTCTACATATGTCATAACACTCTGAATCTAGATTTATTGAGCAGTTTAGCTATATTACTGCTTTCAGTAGCATTCCTGATATATTTAGGGAAATTTATTTGACACTCTGAAGCGATTCCAGTATTTTCAGTAGTTACTCTTCACATGTATGTATGTATGTTTTTGATGCTCGGAGATTGGGATTAGTCGAGTGCATGGCCTTTCCCCACTTAAAAAAACCTTCAAAGCACAGGCATTGCTTGTTCAGGATCTGTTACAGGTTCGTGTGGCAGGCCAAAGCCTAAAGTTGCACCAGTTTCTGCAATCTGACAAGCGATTGCAATACACTTAGCAGAGTTTGCAGTCATCATGTATGTATGTGTGTGTTCTTCTGGTTTTATAATTTCACAAAGTTTTACCAATAGAGAGAGAGTCGGTTTCTAACATAGATACAAGACTCTCTCATTGGAATTTACACATCAACTAGGTAGATATGTATGTATGCATGCATGTGTAGATATGGATGTTATTGTATGTGTGGATGTGGATGTTTTGAGTTGTATGTGTGCATGTGTATATGCTTTGTATCTGTACATGTGTATATGCAGTTATTAGATGCAAAATTTTTGGATTGTTTTACATATTTTTACTGTTCCATTAATGGATTGTACTTGTAGTTTCTTAACTAGTTGTGTTCTTTCTGTTCCTGTGAAGCCTAGCTTCTCAAGATTTGTATTGAGGCAGTTATTTAACATATTCCAGTGCCCCAATAATCACAGGCATAAATCTGAAGGTGTAATCAGGGTGGAGTATCTGCAGATTTCTCATCAGTTCTGCATAAATATTCTCCTTTTCACTAATCTTTGATATTATATTGGCATCTGCTGGGCAGCTAATTTCCACTACTGTGCATGTTTTCTTCTCCCTGTCGCATAGCATAATATCTGGTCTGTTATGCCTGCATTTTATTGGGGTTTTTACTGGAACATTCCACCAGTACTCTTTCATATTATGTACATGGATGTCTTCCACATTGTTGTAGCTTTTAATGTGTTTATTATCGGGGCTATCTTTTTTACGAACTGCATTGTACAGTGTTTTGGCCACTACATCATGCCTCATAGGTAGATAGTACCGCGATGACATCTTTGGACAGCTGCTGATGACATGGGTGATATCCTCGATCTTAGTTCTGCAGAGTCTGCACTTGTTATCACAGCTAGGTATTTTGCCTGCATCCCTATCTCTTTTGTGAATCAGGTAATTCGCGCTAATCTCCTGTTCTTGGATTGCAAAAGCGTATCCTTCAAAGTGGGAGCCAATATAGCGGTTGTTGGTCCAAGATAGACTACTTTCCTTATCTATATTACTCTCACTCTGGAGCTTCCTGGCAACATATCCATGCATGATTTTTTGCTGATAGGCATGCAGTTTTTCATCCATGGATTCACTGCGATACTGCTGAGCGACATCCCTGGGTGTGAGTTTTTGATTATCACACAGGGAATATCTCTCAAGGAGTTCCTTCCCAACTCTCATGATCTTGTCTGTTTCATGCAGATAGACTTGGTCGAGAAGCGGGCTCCTACACTTCGAGGTTCGTAGATGTTGTCGGAGAGATATGATGCGACATTCAGATGTTGTCTGGACTGATGTTAGGCCTCTGCCTCCCTGCTTACGTTTCAAGTAAAGGCGGTCTATGTCACTGTTGATGTGGAAGTTTGCGGTGTTGTTCAGTATTTTTCGAGTTCCAACGTCAATTGCTCGGATTTCGTGTATCGTCCAATTGAGTATTCTAAACGTTGGTGTTAGGACAGGCACAGCAAACACATTGTGAGCCACTTTTGTCTTGAGCAGAGAGTTCCGATGACCAGATCTTTCTTAATCGGGTGTAGTATTCCCTGGTTACGCGTTCTTTATTACAGATACCATTATAGGATATGTTCTCATCTATCCCCAAGTATCTGTAGCAGTCCTCATCAGATATCGGTGAAACAGTTAGACCATTGATGACAATGTTGCTAGATTGAGTTGTTGTTTTTTCTCCGCTTTACAGTCATGTATGAGCATCTATCTTGGCCAAACTCCATTCCTATATCCTTTGAGAACGTTGTAACCAGGTCAAGATTTTTCTTCATCCCATCCATGTTCTTGGCATAGAGTTTCAGATCGTCCACAAAGAAGTTATGGGTTAGGTTCGTATTTCTGTCCTCCTGTGAGCCAATGATGTATCCCTCACATTTCTTGAGCAGAAAGGACAAGGGGTTTAATGACAAGATGAACAATATCACAGAGAGACTGTCCCCCTGAAATATACCCCTGCAATATTTTATTTTATCAGTGAAAATAGAGTCCTCCCTCTCTGTCTTTAACCTTTGGATAGTAAGCCAAGAAGAAGACAGCCTCTCCATGGCTCTGACAATAATGTCTGGGACTTTAGCAAGTTGGAGGACCTCTATCATCCAAGAGTGGGGAACAGAATCGAAAGCTTTCCTGTAGTCCAGCCAGACTGTAGTCATATTCCTCCTAAGTTGTCGCACCTCCGACATCGCAGTTTTGTTGATTAGGAGTTGTTCAGCACATCCCCAAACCCTTTTCTTTCCAGCTGCTTGTTCATCTGTGATGATGTTATTATTTTCACAGTGATCTTGGAGGAATAGGTTCAGGCAGGCTGTATACATCTTATACATCAGGTTCTGGCATGCAATGGGTCGGTAGTTTTTTGCCAAGTGGGTGTCTTTGTTCTTGGGGACCAGTAACGTTTGTGCTAATGTCAACCATTCTGGTATAAGTGTATCTCCCTTAAGAACTTGTTGGTAGAGGTCAGTAAGATACCTCCGATGTGTATGTATGTATGTATGTATGTATGTATGTATGTATGTATGTATGTATGTATGTCAGGTCACCAGTTGGTGCTACTGGTAACATGTATCCCAGTACAACCTGTCTCATGGTCGGGTCGTTGGCGACTAAACTGGCAACCCCACCAAGGTTTCTTGGTGAGAAAGGTGACTTTGGACATCCTGCAGGACTAAAAACAAAACCTGTCAAAGGGCAAAGGAGCTCTTAAGAGTCAATGGCCATCCAAAATCACCGGGAGAGATGACCCCTTAGCCTTTGTCAAGGCAGAATTCTAGGAGAAGGAAAACTCTGATATAACACCTACAACCCTGATGGTATCCAATGATGTTGACTTGTTCTTTTTGGTAAATATCATCTTGGTTAAGAGAGTGGAACTGGCTTTGTGCAGTGCCTTTGCTCACTATAAAAGCTTCATGGCACAGGCATTGCTTTATATCTGGAGATCTCTCTGCACTTGTCGTCACATGGTACCATGGGCCCAGCACTATGTGTCAATAATTGTCACAAGTGTAGTGTTTGTACCAGAGTTTTCAAGTCGCTGGCTGGACTAAAAAGTCACACTTGTTCAGCACATCGGTGGGGGTTCTCCTACATGGATATAAAGTAGTGGCCGTACTCGAAAACGAGTTGGCAGCCGCCATGTATGTATGTATGTATGTATGTATGTATGTATGTATGTATGTATGTATGTATGTATGTATGTATGTATGTATGTATGCCGACTCTGTGCAAGACATTTTACATCATTGGCTGGGCTAAAAACCACATTCGATCGCAGCGCTGTTAGTTGCTATCGTGTGTGTGTGTATAGATATGTTTATGTGTGTGCGTGTATGTGTATATATATATGTATATGTATATTATTATTGTTGTTGTCGTTATTATTATTGTTGTTATTATTATTATTGTTATTAATGTATATGTGTGTGTGTATATGTATGTGTGTGTATATATGTGTATGTATGTGTGTGTATATATATATATATATATATATATATATATATATATATATATATATATTTCTTTTTTTATTTTTATTTTATTTTTTATTTATTTATCAATTTTTTTTCTCCTCGTGCAATGGCCATACTCGATAACGAGGGGGCACCCATCATCATCATGTATGTATGTATGTATGTATGTATGTATGTATGTATGTATGTATGTATGTATGTATGTATGTATGTATGTCAGGTTACCAGTTGGTGCTACTGGTAACATGTATCCCAGTACAAACTGTCTCATGGTCGGGTCATTGGCGACTAAACTGGCAACCCCACCAAGGTTTCTTGGTGAGGAGGGTGACTTTGGACATCCTGCAGGACTAAAAACAAAACCTGTCAAAGGGCAAAGGAGCTCTTAAGAGTCAATGGCCATCCAAAATCACCGGGAGAGATGACCCCTTAGCCTTTGTCAAGGCAGAATTCTAGGAGAAGGAAAACTCTGATATAACACCTGCAACCCTGATGGTATCCAATGATGTTGACTTGTTCTTCTTTTTGGTAAATATCATCTTGGTTAAGAGAGTGGGACTGGCTTTGTGCAGTGCCTTTGCTCACTATAAAAGCTTCACAGCACAGGCATTGCTTTATATCTGGAGATCTCTCTGCACTTGTCATCACAAGGTACCATGGGCCCAGCACTATGTGTCAATAATTGTCACAAGTGTAGTCTTTGTACCAGAGTTTTCAAGTCGCTGGCTGGACTAAAAAGTCACACTTGTTCAGCGCATCAGTAGGGGTTCTCCTACATGGATATAAAGTAGTGGCCGTACTCGAAAACGAGTTGGCAGCCACCATGTATGTATGTATGTGTGTGTGTGTATGTATGTATGTATGTATGTGTGTGTGTGTATGTATGTATGTGTGTGTGTGTGTGTATGTATGTATGTATGTATGTATGTATGTATGTATGTATGTATGTATGTATGTGCACGTATGTATATATATACAGACATGTATGTCTGTATTATGCGTTCTCCCTCATATTTAACATAGTTATTCACTTTCTTCCATTTCGCAATATTTAATTGTTTTGTTTTGATGTAGCTGCAGTTTTTACCACCAGTAAGCCCTTGGGAAAGATAAAAAAGTATGCATGACACGAAATACAAATCGGTAATGACTATATAATAAATTAGAGTCACAGCACAAAAAAATACTAAAGTTAAAATTACATGGCACAGTCGGTTACACAGCCTGCTGTGATGCCAGAGACAGGAAAGTGGAGACATAAAGACGTAAAGGTTCAATTGTAAGGCTTAGTACTAACGAATACAAATACATTCTTACGTATACACACACACACACACACACACACACACACATATATATATATATATATATATATATATATATATATATATATATATATATATATATATACACAAATAAATGGTTAAATTCACAACATTTTCATCTGTCGAATACGCGCGTTTCGCTAGGGAACTATTTCCGCACCGCGTCAATTCCACATCTTTGAAACGTATGTTGTCAGGTTTAGAGTTCTACTAGAGAGTTCTTATGGAAGGCAAGGGAACTTGGAGTTCGGTTGCCAATTATATAGGTGGAGGAAAATTCTTACTTAGACTTGTGCAAAATAAGAAGTTATTTGGGTCATGGAATCTATTATGTGGTCTGGAGAGTAATAGTATTGTATTTACATAAAATATTTTTTGTGCGATAGGTAGATGTTTTAGTGGTTATGGTTCCTTAGAAAAAAGTGCTCTTTTTTTTTACTTGATGTGTTAGAAAGATATTAAAGAGTTTTACAGTGAGCGGTGGGAATAAGCTCGGGGTGCAAAGTTGTGGGTTATGGTTGTAAAAATGATATCCGAGGTTATTCCGCCATTTGTTTTCAACAGTCCTATGAATTGCTGAACAATAAATAGAGGGAGACAGAAACCAGAAATAATAACAATCGTAACACATTTCCAAACAAACAGCACAGTCAAACAACATTACAATCATTTTTGTTTCAGCCAGTTCCAGTCAAAGTACTACTATTTCATCTCCATTAACCATAATCAGTTTTTGATTGATAACAGAAAAGAAATTGTTTCAGGTCTTCCAAAATGTTTTGCATTTTTCCAACTATTAGAGAAAGCTACTTCCAAGGCAATTCAACAGGGATAAAATAACATTTATTCAATGGAAATATGTCAAATACAGACACGAGGCATCGTATCAATGAATGCCTTCACCGTCCATTACTCATTACTAATCATAACTGTATGATGAAAGGATTTTAAACACATGAATTATAAATATCTTTATTTTTACACGGTTTGCAACAGGGGCAATTAGTTTTGAGATGACTTCAATATATGTAGGCATAAAGTGTCTTTAGATGTTTTGCACAAAACTGCATGTTTTAGTTCGATGTCTCACAGCCTACTAGGCATTCTACACTGTATCTAATATTTTATGGTATGGTATCCAATAATATCTTCTGTCCATAATTCCTAGTCATGCTGTAGATTAACTAAGTATTGCATATAAGTTCATAATAAATTCTGGTGTTAAACATCTTGCCTTGAAGTTTTTGACATTCTATACAATACCTGAGTTTCAAATGATGACGGGAACATATAAAATCTGTAAGGGTTTGTGTGTGTTTAGTAATGCACATATGAATGTATTCAAATGTATGAAAAAGGAAAACTATATTTTTCATGTTCAAATGAACTGACATATTTGATATTTGATTTTGCAATTTATTTGATTAGCTTAACAATATTTGTTCTAACCAGTATATAAAAGAATATGTGTTATATATATATATATATATATATATATATATATATATATATATATATATATATATATATATATATATATGTAGGAGGTGAGTTTTATTGTAGTACAATAAAGCAATGCAGATATCGGATAAGAAGCACTCTACAGTTTGTAGGACTGGAGTATGCATAATATAAGATCAAAAGATGGTTAAAGGAGTTCCATATATTTTATTATGCGCATTTCAAAAACAAGCATCATCATGCAATAATATTTGTGTTTTCATCAGATAAAACAGGAGAACATGATATGAAGGCTAAAAAACACTTGTGGATAGTGCAGCTTTAAATCAACATATGAAAAGTGGTTTTAAAAAACTTAATTTATGAATGTAAAATTATAACTAGCACCAATTCCTTCACCTATTTTGGCTCCACTTCCACCTCTTTTAAAGCT
>OZ024743.1:190018-197518 GCA_964016885.1 Eledone cirrhosa
GCACACATATACATATATATAGACAAACCAATTAGTTTACGACGATATTGATAAATTTGAAAATTTGAGATATATTTACTTTTCGTGTGAAAAGCTGCCACAATGCATATATTTGCGATAAAATTGTCGAATAAATGTGGTAAATTACACTTGGTGATGGAAAAAAGAGGGATAAAGTGACTTGCGGTAATTGATCTTCGCATCTGTCGCATTTGTCACGGCTACGATTGGTATGTGATGGTTATTGTCTCCAAGGGTAGGTTACCAGATTTATTTGCCTATTTTATAGTCAATATATGTATATATATTGTCAATATATATATAGTCAATATATATATATATATATATATATATATATATGTAGAAGAGATATTTAATTAAATATATATATATATATATATATACATATAGGGTGTCCCCCAAAAATGTATACACACATTGATTACCTGTACATGCAATATTAGAATGGTGTATACATTTTTTGGGGACTCCTTGGACATATATATGTGTGTGTGTCTGTGTGTATGTGTGTGTGTGTTTAATTTATATCAAGGCACTGTAAGATATAATCCCCGCATCCACCAAACGGTTATGGCAAAAACTAAGCACACACACACACACACACCCACACACACAATGGAAAAAAAACATAGAAAAAGAACAACTAGAACGAAGTGAAACAACAAAACTTTGCTCGATTCATTGTTTGATGGAACGAAACGAGTGGTATTATTAAAACAGCCCAGACAAAACATAAAATCGCGAGGGTAACTGCGTGAAAATTAGCTGCAACGAAGCATGGAAATAAAGGAATAAAAGAAAACATCAAAACAAGCAAAAAAGAAACATACAAAGTAACCAAAAAAAAAAAGGAAATAAAGAATAGATATATCAGTAAACAACAAGCATTGATGGAAAAACACAAACCAGGGAAATACTTCATTTTGTTTTGTGTCATTCATTACACTCTAGATCTTTGAAATGTGACGTGAAATGAGGTATATATTAATATATATGTTTATATATTGTTTTATAATATATGAATTTCATGTATTATTGTAGTCATATCGAGGTGCTGGGTTGGCTGTATCGGTAGAGCGGCGGACATTATGCTTTGCGAAAATATAGTTAGGTACCTTTATATTCCGAGTTCACATCCCGCTCAGATCGGCTTTGCCTTTCATCCTTACGGAGTCGATAAGATAAAGCAGTAACGCACTGAGGTCGATTTAATCGAACCACCCTTCAAATTGTTGGCATTGAGCCGAAATCAGAAACCATTATTATATCCATATAATGGCGGTGAACTGGCAGTATCGGTAGAGAGTCGGATGCCATGCTTTCCAGCATAGTTACATCCCTTTACGGTCTGAGTTCAAATCCCGCCGAGGTTCACTTTGTCTTTCATCCTTACGAGGTCGATAAAATAAAGTACCAGTAATGCACTGGGTAATTGCTGGCCTTGTGCCAAAAGTAGAAACAATTATTATATCCATATCTATCAATTAATCTGTTTTCTCTCACTCTCTCTCTCTCTCTCTCTCTGTATATATATATGCACACACACACGCACACATACACACATACATACATATATATATATATATATATATATATATATATATATATATATATATATATAGAGAGAGAGAGAGAGAGAGAGATAGATAGAGAGAGAGAAGTATAATAGATGCATCTATTTATGCATCTAAAACAACATATAAACTGTAAAATCTATCTACCTACTTATCTTTTTATCTGTCTATTTATATATATATTTACAAATGTATCTATCGTCGGTCAAAAACAACATTTACAACAACATATTCAAAATTCTCTCAATTGAAGAAACAGATTTCATTTGATAATAACACTCTGATAATATCCACTGGATCGAGAGCTATCCATAGTTGTCACTTACCTGTCAAGAAATATATATATATATGTGTATATGTACGTATATATATATATATATATATATATATATATATATATATATGTGTGTGTGGTGTGTGTGTGCTGTAAATATGTTATTTATCCATTTAATACATTCGATTTTAAGCCTGGCAATCAACACTCCCTGCTCTGAAGCATTTCCCCATACAAATAATTGTTTCTACTTTTGGCACAAGGCCAGCAATTACCCAGTACATTACTGGTACTTTATTTTATCGACCCCGTAAGGATGAAAGGCAAAGTTAACCTCGGCGGGATTTGAACTCAGACCGTAAAGGGGCGTAACTATGCTGGAAAGCATGGTGTCCGACTCTCTACCAATACTGCCAATCCACCGCCCTAATTTCCCGATATAAATAGTGGAACGTTTTATATTTGAGTATTTCACCAATTTCTGATAATAGCAATAATGGTGATTTCCTTAATATATTAGGTGCGATAGAATGGAAATACTTGATTATATGGACCTGACCTGCAATAATTTTACCGAACTTGGAATTCGGCAAAAATTGAGAAATTGAGAAATAATAATGAATTTCCTATTGAGTTTTGTCTTCTATCTTTAATAATAAGTATAATAGTATTGATTTCTTACCCGGACACAAGGCTAAAATTTACTAGAAGGCACAGGGGATTATATCGACTAACATTACTTAATTGATACTTTAGTCTATTGACTTTGGAAGGATGAAAATCAAAGTTGATCCTAGATGGATTTGAACACCGGAAGAGTAAATCCGCTTCCGTAAAAATTAGCGGTTTTGTATCAAATATAGAGATATCAAGAATATGGTTATGTGGTGATAGAGAAGGTAGCTTGGCATACTAAATATCTTGCAGTTTATATACATTCGTCTTCCTACGTTTTGAAATTAAATCCCCACGGAAATGATTTTCACTACCACCCACACGAGATCGATAACATTTGTACCATTCAATGTTTTGTATTTATTTGTTCTGGAAAATTAAAGAAATCATGATTATTCATTATCATTATTTTGTTGACCTATGAGGGCGGTGGATTGGAGGAATCGTTAAAGCTGCGGACAGATTGCTTTATATTCTGTGTTCAAATCCCCACGAAGTCCCTTATGGGTCAATAAAAGAAAGTACCAGTAAAGTATTGGAGTTGAATAACAGAAGGATTGGCTGAATTGTTGGAAATTGCACTCAGAAATTGGGACGGGCAAGACTAAATACTGAAAGGCATTTAGTCCTGCATTTAGTACTGAGTAAAACACCGAATGCCTCGGCCACTATCAGTATTTAATTAGTATTTAATCTTTCGACGTTGGACGGATGAAAGATAAAATCTTAAACATTGGTAGGATTTAAAATCTGATATGAAAAAGGCGTAACTGAATATTACAATATCGCAAAACATTTAATCCGCTAGCCTACACATTCTGATATACCCAGCTCTCTCAGTATTGATTTCCTATACAGACACAAGGTTTCAAATCTGAGGGATAGGTGTAGTCGGTTGTATTGACTCTATTAAAACGTTTCATCGACACAGGAAAGACGAAAGAAAAATTGACCTCACTGGAATTTTAATTCAGCACATAAATGTAGGAAGCTAGATCAAATATGACATATGATCTGCCGTTTTATGAATTCTGCAATATACTGTCGTTTGACTATATTCACAACACGTAGTCTCGGGAAATTCCCACCCACCGATAAAACATTTGAGGTTTTTAGTGAGGAAATTGTTTTTAGATTGAAAAAATATTTTCATTATTTCCAAATTCCTCCACCTCCTCCTCCCATTCTTCTTCTTCTTCTTCTTCTTCTTCTTCTTCTTCTTCTTCTTCTTCTTCTTCTTCTTCTTCTTCTTCTTCTTCTTCTTCTTCTTCTTCTTCTTCTTCTTCTTCTTCTTCTTCTTCTTCTTCTTCTTCTTCTTCTTCTTCTTCTTCTTCTTCTTCTTCTTCTTCTTCTTCTTCTTCTTCTTCTTCTTCTTCTTCTTCTTCTTCTTCTTCTTCTTCTTCTTCTTCTTCTTCTTCTTCTTCTTCTTCTTCTTCTTCTTCTTCTTCTTCTTCTTCTAGTGCCTCCTATCCGTTTGTTTTACTCGTAAAATCTGTCCAGCAATTCTTTCCTGAAACATTCTAATCCCGTGCCCATAATATCGCAGCTGTGATCCCTCAATTCGGAGAAGCACCGGCTCTATCTTCGAATATTCTTGAATACGACCCCGCGATACTTGAACTTCTCCACCTGCTTCAGTGAAACCCCATTTACATATAGTGTGCACTGCGCAGGTTTCCTTGAGAGGATGGGTGTGTCAGTTTTCGCAACACTAATTTTCATTCCAGCCATGCAGCCTTTGGCATCAAACCTATCAATTGAAAGTCGAAGATCACCTTCTATCGGGTTAAGTAATACCATATCGTCAGCAAATAACAGCCGACTGAATTTACACCTACCAGTCGTAATAAGCCGGCTGCGCATGAAAATAATGAACAGGAGAAGCGACAGTACGCACCCTTGGCAGAGTTCGATTCCCATATTGAATTGTTGCGATTTAGCACGATTTATCTTAACACAAATACTCGAACATTCATATAGAGACATCTGGGCACCAAGAAGCTGACCATTGATCCGATACTTCTGCAGAGCCCTCCACAGCAGATCACGTGGAACGCGTCATGTGTCTTTTTGAGGTCTACAAATGAAGGATTTGCTAGAAGTATTTTCATTAAAATTGATTTAAAAGATGATAGTGTTAAATTAATATAATCATCCCCATCATCCTTTTACATCCACATTCCTGCTGGCACGGGTTGGACGGATTGTAACGTTCCGAAAACAGATTGGTGAACGTGATCTCATTATATTGGTCATGGTTTCTACGGCTAAATGCCATTCTTATAAAACCGTTAATGTTGTACAATGAATTGTGATGTATGCAAGATATATGCAGGTGTATTTAGCATGCCCTTGTGTCAAGCTAAGCCATGTGACTCGAATTGCGTAGACGGAAACTGTCGGATGGATTGACCCTGTAATTTAAAGGTCCAGCCTTACTACATATAGTGTTAGGTTGATTCAGTTTGGCAATTACGTTAAGGGTGCACAACCACTTACACGTTAATCCAAAAGCTGGACGTTCAGTTGATCGAACAACTGAATATTCATCGTCAAAACCGAAGAAATATTCATTATGGATTGGCAATATCAGTAGAAGGTCGTATGCCATGCTTTGCAGCATAGAGTTACGGCCCTTTGTGAGTAGAGTTCAAATCCCGCCAAGGTTAACTTTTCCTTTCATCCTTACGGGGATAATTGCTGGCCTTGTGCCAAAAGAAGAAACAATTATACAAGACTACTTTTTTATCATATGCATGTGCGTTGGCTGTGTGTGGGAATTAGGCGGGTGAAACTCGGTAGGCACTTTATTTCGACGCTCTACCGTTTCTGGTACTCACCACGTGTTATTAGTTGTTGTTGTTCAGTATAATCCAACCTGTTTGATAAGTGCTATAATCAAGGGCATTCCAGTCGTGATCATTCCATCTTTTTATTTATAAAAGAAAAACTACACTGTATACTTATTTTCATTCATTTTTATGGTTTAGCAGATTGTGTGGTAAATTTAATTCAAAATATAATATCTACTCGAATCATTTAAAGAAATTTTAAACAGTACAGCTTAGTTCTGAAACAGATGGAAAATAAATGCTTGTGAATGCCAGTTTCTGGAATGTTTTATTTCCAGAAAATCTGGCATCTATTACCAACAGCTAGGTGAACAGAGAAAATACAGAATGCCCAGACACACAGCGAGACGCCATTATGTGGATTTAAATCCACAACGCATGAGTAGAGTGTCCAATATATATATATATATATATATATATATATATATATATATGTGTGTGTGTGTTATGTATATGTATCGATATGTAAAATCCCGATTTCGACGCCAAGCTGTTACGGCTTGTGTGTCCAGCAGACTATACGTATATATATATATATTTATTAAAATAACAGATTAAAGTTTAAGCAAAGAATCGGTGTTTTTAAAGGTGAAAGCAGCGATTCTTTGCTTAAACTTTAATCTGTTATTTTAATAAATATTTGCTCTACGGTTCTTATATATTTGATATATATTTATCCTTATCGAGCCCTCTTTGGATTTTAGTCTTCAAATTTGTTATTATTATTATATATATATATATATATATATATATATGTATATATATATATATATATATATATATATATATATATATATATATATATATATATATATATATGTATATAATAATAATAATAATAATAATAATAATTGTTTCTACTTTAGGCCAGCAAATACCCAATGCATTACTGGTACTTTATTTTATCGACCCCGTAAGGATGAAAGGCAAAGTTAACCTCGGCGGGATTTGAACTCAGAATGGCAAGGGCCGAAACTTTATGCGTCAAAGCATGGCGTCCGACCCTCTACCGATACTGCCAATCCAATAATAATAATAATAATAATATATCATTATTGCCTTTCATCCTTACCGGGTCGATAAAATAAAGTACCAGTAATGAACTGGGTAATTGCTGGACTTGTGCCAAAAGTAGAAACAATTATCTTTTATTTCTATATCTCAACTATATTCTTCTGATCTAATATTGATTTTTTAATTTAGACACAAGGCCAGCTATTTTAAGGCTATCTTGATTAAATCACCTTCAGTACTTGATTGGTATTTCATTTATTGAGCCTGGAAAGATGTAAGGAAAAGTTGACCTTGGTGAGATTGCAGTACAGAAAGGAAAGGACCATAACTAAACGCCGCAAAGCAATTCGCCTGCCACTTTACTGATTCTGCAACTCCGTCATCCTAATGATTTCTAATTTAGACATAAGGCCAGTAATTTATTGGGTGGAGTGAGGTAAAGTCGATTATATAGACCTAGTACTTTACTGGTATACTTTACTGATTTTATCGACTCACGAAAACTGTAAGGCAAAGTTGAAACTGGCCGGAATTATCCCAGAACCTATACACCCGGATCAAAAACTGCAAGGCATTTTATCAGCGACGATATTCTGCGATATTTTCCAGATTTTGTTGCCAAGGATTATCAATGTATCAGTAGCAACATCTATAATGTATTTTACAAGGAAGTGAAGAAATTACCCTAAATACCAATATCTAGAAATTGATATAAACAGAATGCACAGTGTAAATATAGAAACATTCCACATAATAATGGATGTTTTGAGAATTATCAAGAAAGAAAAATGCAGACAAATCACAATCAAAGCTTCATGCCGAAAATAAGAACTACACACTTTTTTTTTATGTAGAATATACTGTCAATGTTGTAGAAGCATAGAAAATAAAACAGAACGTTGCATGTTACCAAGGCACACAAAGCTGTGCCCGGCTTTGCACGAAAAACACTATAAAAATACAACTATTGAATAATAATAACAATATTAATAATAATGACGTTGATGATGATGATGATGATAATGATGACATTAGAGATGATGATGACAGTGATGATGATGATGAGGATAATAATAATAATAATAATAGT
>OZ024743.1:202518-215018 GCA_964016885.1 Eledone cirrhosa
GGATTCCATTAGGAGTTGAAAATCTAAAGCCACGGCTAAACTATCATTAATGACATTTTACAAGCACAGGAAATAAATAGACGTCTCATCATTAACAACAACCCATAAGTCTGCAAGTTACTAATGTGGCTCTAATAGTTCATATGCAAACATGAAATTTGTATATTTGGACATATAAAATAGATGGTATCTCTTGGACAAAGAGCCTATATGCTCACAAGGACAGCATACACTTATTGACTGACAGTCTTTGATGGGTTAGACAATCATACACCGAGAATTTCTCAGTTGGCTTCTGAAATTTGCGTCTACAAATATGTAGTAACAAGACATAGGTCAATCAAGGCTATAGTAGTCATTTGCCAAAGGTGAGACATAGTTGGACCGGATCCAATTCCAAGTAGTTGCAAAGCGAACCCCTTAACCACACGAACATGCTTGCACCTATGAGTGCATAAAACAACTACCCAATATAGAATTTCTTCTACCCCAAAAGTTGACCTTGAAAGCTGTATTAAAAGCGTTCAAAATCTAACAAACTTATATAACATATTCTAGCAATAAAGTAAAAGTTGATATGGCGGTCAAATAAATATTTTATGGTTAGAAAAATCACAAAAAATATCCCCAAGAAGAATGAAATAAAAAATAAAATAGTGAAAAACAGCAAAAAACCACTCAAAGTACAACAAAAACAACTTAAGTCAATAGTTACCAAGAAAAGTAAGTATAAAGAATAAGAATGAGACACATCTTCCCTATTGTTCTCGCTTAGAATAATTAAATTGCAATAGCAATCATTATGTTAGTCATTTTAAATGTTAAATTTAAATAAAACTTAAAAGCAGCAAGACTGGAACATTTTGCTCTGGGAGTTCCCCATACTCAGAGGAAGGGATTTTTAACTTCCAAAATATTTGGACGAAAAAGAAAAATTATAATAACAATAAATACAAGGTAACACAAACTTTTTCGTTGCCTTCATTTTACTGTCCATTTCACATTGTCTGAGCCTTCTTAAACATATCATTTTCTACATTAAATACTATACACAATGCTTCAAGCAAACTTCAACATTCTATTTACACACACACACACACACACACACACACACACACATATATATATATATTAAAATAACAGATTAAAGTTTGAGCAAAGAATCGCTGCTTTCACCTTTAACGGGATCTTCTGAAACCGATTCTTTGCTTAAACTTTAATCTGTTATTTTAATAAATATTTGCTCTACGGGTTTTATATATATTTATATATAACCCTTATCGAACCCTCTTCGGAATTTAGTCTTTACATTTATCATTACTATATATATATATATATATATATATATATATATATATATATATATATATATGTATATATATATATGTATGTATATATATATATATATATATATATATATATATATATATATATATATATATATATATATATATATATATATATATATATATATATATATATATATATATATATTCAATTAAGGCTAAATATTGAGTCTTGTTACTCTAGAGTTTCACCTGCTTCTCACAGGCACATCAAACAAGAAACAGGCGAAACTTCAGAGTAACAAGACCCACTATTTAGCCTTGATAAAATCAATATTTAAACTCTACTTCAGTATTGAATCTTCCGTTCTCTCAACCGTCAACTACGTACGGATATATATATATATATGTATATATATGTGTGTGTGTGTGTGTGTATGTGCCCACGCATATCAACATACATATGCGACCACATAGGCAAATAAAAACATACATATATATATATATACACATAATTGATTTCTATGTTGAGCAAAATAAATGGAATGTATGGGTGGAAGGACATTGCTTTGCTGTGTGTTTTCCTTACATATAGAAAATATAGCTAATTAAGATACACACTAATGCACATACAGAAACTCTTAGCAAACACATTCCCTTCATAAAAAAACATAATAGAACCTTTACATTCACACGTAATTATTTTGCCTTTGTATTTGCTTCCATTAAATTACGGTCTAAATTTCCCACTGCAAGAAATGCCATGCAGTCATTAAACAATGCCTCTGTTGTGTTAACCGACCTTCGATATTTCAATGCAATGTTACTAAATCGAAAGCAATTGTGGTCCCTAACACACGATTCATGTATATTCTTTGTCATTAGAAAATAAATTTAAAATATGCATAATTTTTAATATTTTTTAGGCAAATGTGTGACATTTCTCACAATAGCAAGCGAACCGACCGTATTAACTTACTGAAACTAGGAGCTTTAGATATCGTCCCTAATTGATTGAAAAAAAATTACAAAAACATCACTCCTTTCACTAAACACCGCACAAAAAAAAATGGTTTAGATGAATCGTCGAGCGGCAAATCTATTTGTTAAGAAACTTGTATCGCAGTATTCTCCTTCAGTCTCGATGATAAGCATTCAGTCGTTCTATCAACTGAATTCTTACGCATAAAATTAACGTGCTATTAGCTGAGTATTCCACAGACACGCGTACATTTCATGTAACTTTGAGGCTAAATCAGCATCACATAACATTTTAGGGAGAAAATGAGAAGAATCAGTCCCAGCAGTGGACTGATACTGTATTTATCGACCCGAAAGGATAAATATGAAAAAAGCTTACGCCGATATGATTTGGATTTAGTGCTCAGAGATCCGGAACGAATTCATCAATGCTTTTTATCTAACACTCTAATGATTCTGCTAACTCGCCGTCTTTGTGCTGATAATAAATAAATTGCTAATATGCATTTATAAAGCCGTGAACGTAATGATACCCCATATTATTCCGGCTCACATCCCTTCTAATATCGCAAGGTTTTGTTAATGCTCAGAATGCATCATAAAGAAATTAAATAGTTCTATAGCAAATTCCTTTGTCAGGAAAATTCGATTAGATATCCGTTCTTAAACATGCATTATATATTTCATTATTTGGCAGTATCGGTAGAGGATCGGACGCCATGCTTTGATACATAGAGTTACGGCCCTTGCTATTCTGAGTTCAAATCCCGCCGAAGTTAACTTTGCCTTTCATCCTTACGGGGTCGATAAAATAAAGTACCAGTAATGCACTGGGTAATTGCTGGCCTTGTGCCAAAAGTAGAAACAATTATATTTCAATTGTCGAGGAGATAAGGTGCGGGATAAACAGCTGAAAGTTTTGTGGAAACGGTAGATGAGAACCTGTCAATGTCGATAGTCGAAAGTACTGAAGATATTTACCACAAACGAGAAAATAATAAAGCCATTGTGTGGTCACTCGACTTGTTTTAAATAGTAGCAAAATATTTCTTAAATAGCACAATAGCATTATGAAGAAGGGAAGAAAATATTAGAAATATATAGCTGTAAAGAAATACCTCTGGGAAGCATTCTGCATAATAAATTTACAGAGAGAGGGGTCTTACGTATGTGATATATTAAGTTTTCTGATTTATATATTAGTTTTTATTGTGTATTATAATATTCTATTTAGTGATTTATATATTTATTTTTCTACATGCCTGGAGTTGATGAGGAGGTCACGGATTCCATGAAAATGTCAAGAAATAGACGGAATGTAAGTATTTAATGAATTCAATTTCTGTGTATATAGTTTAGAGGAATATAAGCTCCACTAGGCCAGCTTACTTTTGATAAAGTACAGGTAATCGAAAATCTTCAAGTGTATTAGCTCATCAATTAATTCCTCAGTTCAGTGCTAAGTTTAAATTGGAAAAGCCACTCACGATAGCCTCTTATTAAAGGAGATATTTCTCATTCACTTAACGAGACAAGTTGAATTTAATCCTCCTTTTCGGAGGTGACACGCAAACAAATATATTTCATTATATTTCAAATTATTGTTATTAAAAAAGGTAGATATCAGCAACCTATGCCATCGCTACCACAATGATACAAGCCCGGACAGCGTTGAAAATCCTGATGTGTAACACCCAAGGCGCAAGCCATCTCTTGATCTCAGCGGATAAAATGGAGAAAGCGATACCACAGGGGGTAACGAGGGAGACGTTATTTCTCAACTTGAAGAGAAGAAAAGTCGGAAAGACGGTGGCCCGCTTGAAGGGGGGGGGGGGAGCCTCGTGAGGTGGTGTGACAGCCGCAGCAGGTGTCTCTGGACATTCTCTGCTGTAACGCTTTTGCTCGAGGGATCAACTGAGGTACCGCTCACACTGGGATGTATTGACTACCTCTTCCCCTCTCGCTTTCTTTCACCGCTTGATCCTTCCTTTTTCTCCTTTTCATTTTGTTTTTTCTTCTTCCTTTTTTGTTTTCCTTTAGTTTTGTTTTTATTAGAAAAGCTTGTTCTTGCAAAGGAGGAAATTTGCACCACAAAACCGTTAAGTGCGTCATTCCAAACTGGTCTATGGGAAAACTTTATATTTGTAACAAGTTTATCTTGTTGAGGTGACAACACTTAAGCCTACTAAATTGAATATTTTAATTCTGAGTCATACGTCTTAGTAACCCCAAATAAATACCGCTACTTTTCATTATGTATGTATGTATGTATGTATGTATGTATGTATGTATGTATGTATGTATGTATGTATGTATGTATGTATGTATGTATGTATGTATGTATGTATGTATACTCTGTTTTACAATTTTCACCAACAAGAGAGCCAGTTTCTCAGAAACAAGATTATTTCATTGGAATTTAGACAACATAAAGTAGGCAATTAGTATGTATGTATGCTTTTTGTGTGCGCACAGGTATGGGTGTTATTATGAGTGAATGTGGATGTTGTGAGTAATATGTGTGTACATGCATATGTTTCTATATCTATACCTGTATATACAGTTATTACATGCTAAATATCTAGAATGATTTACTTATTTTTACACTTTACTTGAAATTTCCTTAACCAAACGCGTGCTTTTAGGTTTTGTGAGGCCCAGCTTCTCAAGATTTATAATGAGGCATTTAATAACATGTACAAGTATAACAATGACCACAGGTACAAACCTAATGGTACAATCAGGGCAGATTATCTGTATGTTCCTCATTAGTTCAGCATACATATTCTCCTTTTTGTTAATCTTTAACATTAACTGGACAGCTGATTTTCAATACTCTGCCTGTTTTCTTTTCTCTGTCCCATATCACTACGTTTGCTCTGTTGTGTTTACATTTTATTGGGGATTTGTGTGAAACCTTCCATCAGTACTCTTTCATGTTATGTGTGCACATGTATGTATGTATGCATGTATGTATATGTGTATGTATGTATGTGATTTGACACGAACTAAGTCATATCAGTAGACCTCATGTAGCTTATGATCTGAAAAGCTGTAAAGAATGTGGCAAGGATGGGAGGCCTTAAAAGACACATGAGAACACACAGTCAGAACAAAGTAATGGAAAGTCTCAGTAGAACCTACAGTAGCCATATGTGTGCCAGAGGGTGCAAGTCTTTGGCTGGTGTAAAGAGCCACATTCATGCCTCACATTTTTGAGCATTTTATCGGGCGATGGCAATACGAGTTTGCAGCCATCATGTATCATTGTATGTATGTATGTATGTATGTATGTATGTATGTATGTATGTATGTATGTATGATTGTATGTATGTTATCTCTTTCTCTTAATTTCGAGTATATTTTTTTTAACCGGCCACCTTCCTGGTGGCAAGGTTGTAAAAGAAAAGAAATTGTCATCACTTGAATAGCAAGAATGTTTTGCAAATTTTGAAAGTGCCAGCTATCGCAGCCATTTGTAGACTATGAATTAGGGAGCTGCGCTTTTTGTCCGCAAATCCAAGTTCAGTCATACTTTGGTCCAAGCGGGTTGGTATATAACCCGTAGCTCCAATAATGATGGGTATGAAGCTAAAGGTGTATCTTGGATACTGGATTTGTAAACTCCTCATCAATTGTCCGTAGATGTCCTCCTTCTCCTGTATTTTTCTGACAACGTTTACATCAAGTGGGCAGCTGATCTCCACAACAGAACACGTTTTTAATGTGTGGTCCAAAACAACAATATCAGGCCGGTTGTGCTTTAATTTGGTGGCAGTTTTTATGTATGTATGTATGTATGTATGTATGTATGTATGTATGTATGTATGTATGTATGTATGTATGTATGTATGTATGTATGTATGATTGTATGTATGTATGTATGTATGTATGTATGTATGTATGTATGTATGTATGTATGTATGTATGTATGTATGTATGTATGTATGATTGTATGTATGTTATCTCTTTCTCTTAATTTCGAGTATATTTTTTTTAACCGGCCACCATTTTTGTATTCTGAAACATCAAAATACAACAATTTGTTGGTTACTGGACTCGGGAATGTCACGACAGAAGTTTGTGGAAGTTACACAAATATTTTAGTATATTTTAGCAGAGCAATCCTTATTTATATTTTACATTTACTTACATCTCAATATAACATGGCTAGAATTCAAATTTTGCTAAGAGAAGAAAACGGTCAAATGAACTAGATACATCTCACTGTCCACACCACCACAATAACGTCTACACTCTCTCCCCACCATCACATGTCATTACCATACCATACCCTATCGAGACTAAAGTCATCGACCTGTTGTCAAACTCTCTACTCTCTGATGAATGTATATATATATATGTGTGTGTATGTATATGTGTGTATATACATCACTCAGTCAAACAACCAGATTTCAACCCCAACATCTACAACAACAACAACACCGGCCCTAATGTTTACAGCAACAACAGCTTCAGAATGAACTGAAATGAACATTTACAACAATTACAACAACAACAACAACAGCGGCATCAAAACATAAAAAAAGGAAGGGAAAAGAAAAAAGAAAAGGGAAGGGGAAAAAAAAAAAAAAAAAAAAGGAGAAAAAAAAGGAAAGGAAAAAAAAAAAAAAAAACTCAAAATAACAAAACACACACACACACACACACACACAACAGAACAACAACATCAACTGCCACCACCACCACCACCGCCACCGCCGTCGCCATCACCATCACCAGCGACCTGGCCTTAAGAACAACTTTAATAATAATTTTTCTGCTTTTGGCACGGATCCAGCGACTGGCCAGCGCATCACTGGTACTCTCTTTTGTTGACTCCGTGGAGAGCCATAACTCTATGCTGTAAAGCAATTATAGTAATACTGGACTGTAATACGATCGGCTTCAACTATACAAACTCTTGAAAGTCAACAGTTGACATAATCTGGTAATCTTGTATCAGTAATGACGGTAATATATATATATATATGTGTGTGTGTGCGTGTAAGTGAGTAGAGTAGCGTGTGTGTGTGTTTGTTGTGTGTGTGAGTGTTGCTGTGTGCACGCATATGTATGCGTGTGTGTGTATGTCGTACGTATAAGTGTCAATAAGTAATTTTTTTTTTTTTTTTTTTTTTTTTTTTTTGCGCGGGGACATAGAAATAATCGGGCTGGATGCCCGATCGCGCAGTTAAACCACTGGGAGTGAAGAACCCCTAGCCCATGTCAGGGTATTCTTCTAGGAGAAGGCATCTCAGGAAACTGGGTTAACTCCGATATAAAACCTGCGGCTCAGTAGTTACCGATGATGTTGATCTTTTCTTCTTTTCGGGTTATAGCTACTGTCGCTCAGAGAGTGGGATTGGTTCAGTGCACAGTCTTTCCTCACTTTAAAAATATTCGTCACGCACAGGCATTGCACGAGTGCATTAATAATTATTAATAGTGTAGTATTATTATTATTATTATTATTATTATTACTATTATTATTACTTTTTTTTTTTTTTTTTTTTTTTTTTTTTTTTCCAATTCAATGATGTTCCAGAACAATGTAAACGAGATAATTGCCAATTTGGGTTCTGGAACAAAAAAGATCATTGGCAATAAGGGCAGGGGCCCCAAGTTATCACAACCTGGGCCCGCCCGTCATCGTGCCATTGTAATAGAGCCAAACAGGGCATTTAGTCTTGGCTGCTGGAACGTACGGACGCTGCTTGACAGGGATTCTTTGGAGCGTCCTGAACGAAGGACCGCTCTTGTTGCGAAGGAGCTTCGACGTTACGATCTTGACATCGTGGCTTTGTCTGAGACGAGGTTAGCTGGAGATGGTCATCTTACGGAATTTTGTGGAGAATATACATTCTTCTGGAAAGGAAGAGATGAAGGAACCAGAAGAGAGGCTGGGGTAGGATTTGCTGTTAAGACTGTACTGGTGAATAAATTGGAAGAATTCCCAGTGGGGATTAGTGAGCGTCTTATGTCCATGAGAGTTCCGCTGGACAAGGGAAGATATGCTACCCTGGTGAGTGTGTATGCTCCAACTATGAATTCTGTCGATGAAGAAAAACTGTCCTTTTACCATGCCTTGAAAGGTGTTTTAAGAAATATCCCTCAGGCAGACAAAGTCATCGTGCTTGGTGACTTTAATGCTAGAGTGGGTAGGGATTTTAACACATGGAATGTAATCGGAAGGCATGGGGTGGGAAAGTGTAACAGCAATGGTATGCTCTTGCTGCAGATGTGTGAGGAGCTGGATCTGTGTGTTACCAACACCATGTTCCAACAAAAGAACAAATTCAAGACCACATGGATGCATCCTGCATCTAAGGAATGGCATCTTTTGGACTACGTCCTAGTCAGGATGCGTGACAGACAGGATGTGCGGTGTGTTCGTGTTCTTCGTGGAGCTGAGTGCTGGACGGACCACCGCCTGGTACGCGCAAAAGTGAATCTAATCACCAAACGTAAAATCCGGGCTCCTGGTGTTGCCCTGCCCAAAAGATTGAATGCTGCTCGTCTTAAGGATAAAAATGTGAAGAGGACATTGGAAGAAGAGATGCAGGCTGCAGATCTTGGTGAGGATTGGCCGACCCTTAAAAAGTCGGTTTATGATGTAGGCAGACGTGTTCTGGGATTGGTGCAGAGAAAACATCAGGACTGGTTTAATGAGAAAGATGTGCATATAGATGACTTGTTGGCTGATAAGAGGCGCGCTCTGTCACGCTACTTGACGGCAAGACCACAGGAGAGGAATACGTTGCATGAGGAGCTCAGGGATGTAAAATCACGTGTTAGGCGGAGTCTTTCTCAGATGAAGGATCAGTGGTGGAGTGAGAAGGCTGGTGAGATACAAACTGCGTCTGATTGCAATAACACAAAGCTGTTGTACAGTCTCTTGCGTGAGGTTTATGGACCGTCTTCTTCTCTGGTGACACCGATTCGCAGCAAGGATGGCAAAGAACTTCTTCGTGACTCACAGGGAATTCTACGAAGGTGGCGGGAGCACTTTGATGATCTTTTGAATCAGCCGTCTGTCGTCAGTGAAGATTTCCTCAATCTCATTCCGGAAAGTCCTGTGAAAGTAGCTCTCGCAGAGCCTCCGACACTTGTGGAGGTTGCAGTGGCTATTTCGAAGCTGAACAGTGGAAGATCTCCAGGTATGGATGGCATACATGCTGAGCTCCTACAATATGGTGGTGAGAGACTCCTGCAACATCTTCACTCTCTGTTTGGAAGGATATGGGCTAATGAATCCGTGCCTGAGGACTGGAGAGATGCAGTAATGGTGGTCTTGTACAAGGGAAAGGGTAACAGGAATGATTGTGGGAACTACAGAGGTATATCATTGCTTTCTGTCGTGGGGAAAGTTTTATGTAGGGTGCTTCTGGACCGTCTGCTGACACACATTGCAGATTGTGTCCTTCCTGAAAGTCAATCTGGTTTTCGTGTTGGACGCGGCACTACTGATATGATCTTCTCAGCTAGACAGCTCCAGGAGAAGTGCATTGAACAGGGCTTGGATCTGTATCAGGTTTTTGTCGATCTGACAAAGGCTTTCGATACTGTCAACAGAGATGCATTATGGAAGGTTCTCCAGAAACTTGGTTGCCCTGATAAGTTCCTTGCTTTAGTTAGGTCTTTCCATGACGACATGAAGGCTTGGGTTAATGTCGGAGGTAACATGTCGGAGCCTATCTCAGTAAAAAATGGAGTGAAACAGGGGGATATTCCAGCACCGACCCTGTTTGCCATATACTTTGCAATGGTTTTCTGTATTGCATTCAGGAATTGCGAGCATGGTGTTTACATCCGATATCGAACCTCAGGCAGCATATTTAACATCAGGCGCTTTGCTGCGAAGACAAAAGTATTTACATCAGTCATAAGAGACCTCTTGTATGCAGATGATTGCGATCTTGTAGCGCACACAGAGAGTGATATGCAGCACATTTTGAATGTATTTTCTGACGCTTGCACTGCCCTGGGTTTGACTGTCAGTCTCAAGAAAACCGTCGTCATGTACCAACCTGCACCTGGTGGGCAGTACACTGAACCAAACATCTATGTGTATGGCAAACGACTTGGAGTGGTTGATCAGTTTGTCTACCTGGGAAGCACTGTCAATCGATACGGCAACCTTGACAGTGAAATCTCACTTAGGATTAGGAAAGCAAGTGATGCTTTCGGAAAGCTAGAAAGGCGACTCTGGGGTCGGCGAGACATATGCAGGAGGACAAAGGTAAAGGTGTACAGGGCATGTGTACTCTCTTGTCTTCTTTATGCCTGCGAGACCTGGGTCACATATCGACGCCACCTTAAGCAATTGGAGCGTTTCCATCAGATGTGTCTCAGACGGATACATGGCGTTCGCTGGAGGGACCACATCAGTGATGTCGAGATTTTGGAAAGCTCTATGTGTGACAGTATAGAAGCTCTTGTGCTTAAGCAGCGACTCCGTTGGAGTGGTCACCTTGCCAGGATGAAGGATTCTAGAATACCAAAACAACTCTTCTATGGAGAGTTGGTTAAAGGAAAACGACCGCCACATAAACCAAAAAAGAGGTATAAGGATTCCTTGAAGGCCTCTCTGAAAGACGCTAACATCTCTGCTGATACATGGGAAAATATTGCTGCTGATCGTAATAAATGGAGAAAGACTGTATATGAGGGAGAAGTTGCCTTTGAGGCATCTCGAATCGCACACGAGAAAGTAAAGCGGGACGTGAGGAAGGGTATTGCTGTTGCACTTCCAGACGGCGAGGGTCCTCCTATGTTTCTGACATGCAGCGTCTGTGCGAGACTCTGCCTAAGCAAAGCTGGACTCGAAAGTCATCTTCGCAGTCATAAAGTAAGACCAGTGGTTGACTACCAGGCTGCTGTTGGAGATGCTACTCATCATGCTTGCCAAACATGTGGTAGAGAATGTAAATCAGCAGGAGGACTCAAGCGACATGCAAAAGTACACGAACTCCAACCACAGCCGACTATTCCCAGTAAATGTTTTGGTTGCCGACTCTGTGCAAGACATTTTGGATCATTGGCTGGGCTAAAAAGCCACATTCGATCGCAGCACTGTTAGTTGCTATCGTGTGTTTGTGTGTGTGTGTGTGTGTGTGTGTAGATATGCTTATGTGCGTGCGTGTGTGTGTATATATATATGAATATGTATATTATTATTGTTGTTGTCGTTATTATTATTATTGCTATTATTATTATTATTATTATTATTATTATTATTATTATTATTATTATTATTATTATTATTATTATTTTTTTTTTTATTTTTTTTTTTTTATTGTGCAATGGCCATACTCGATAACGAGGGGGCAGCCATCATGTATGTATGTATGTATGTATGTATGTATGTATGTATGTCCTTCTGGTTTTATAATTTCACAAAGTTTTACCAATAGAGAGAGAGTCGGTTTCTAACATAAACACAAGACTCTCTCATTGGAATTTACACAACATCAACTAGGTAGATATGTATGTATGCATGCATGTGAAGATATGGATGTTATTGTATGTGTGGATGTGGATGTTTTGAGTTGTATGTGTGCATGTGTATATGCTTTGTATCTGTACATGTGTATATGCAGTTATTAGATGCAAAGTTTTTGGAATGTTTTACATATTTTTACTGTTCCATTAATGGATTGTACTTGTAGTTTCCTAACTAGTTGTGTTCTTTCTGTTCCTGTGAAGCCTAGCTTCTCAAGATTTGTATTGAGGCAGTTACTAACATATCCCAGTGCCCCAATAATCACAGGCATAAATCTGAAGGTGTAATCAGGGTGGAGTATCTGCAGATTTCTCATCAGTTCTGCATAAATATTCTCCTTTTCACTAATCTTTGATATTATATTGGCATCTGCTGGGCAGCTAATTTTCACTACTGTGCATGTTTTCTTCTCCCTGTCCCATATCATAATATCTGGTCTGTTATGCCTGCATTTTATTGGGGTTTTTACTGGAACATTCCACCAGTACTCCTTCATATTATGTAAATGGATGTCTTCCACATTGTTGTAGCTTTTAATGTGTTTATTATCGGGGCTATATTTTTTACGAACTGCATTGTACAGTGTTTTGGGCACTACATCATGCCTCATAGGTAGATAGTACCGCGATGACATCTTTGGACAGCTGCTGATGACATGGGTGATATCCTCGATGTTAGTTCTGCAGAGTCTGCACTTGTTATCACATCTAGGTGTTTTGCCTGCATCC
>OZ024743.1:220018-227518 GCA_964016885.1 Eledone cirrhosa
ATCTCAATTTATGTATGTATTTACATGATAAACATATTTTAATGTATCTAAAAAGAACATACCCGTTCGTGACAAAATGTTCTTGATCTTCATGTGAATCTGCATCTGTGAAAGAGAATATAATATATATATAACTTCCAACAATAGAAATACATCATGAGTGTTTATATATATAAATATATTTATATCTCTGTCTGTAACACTTAAAAATGTACACATACAAACATACACACACGTCCACATACAGCCAATGCATATCATATCTCAGTTACGCTGCTATAATAAGAAGTTCACTGCCCATCACAAGCTCCCAGTTTCTAAGTCTACATTTGTCCCTGAAAATAGTCATTTCTCCAACGTTACTCTTAAATTTAATACTATCTCGAGCCGGTGGGGATGGACCGAGGGGGCGGCAAAAGGCTAGACGCCATGACTATCTTCTCGTTCCGCGGTGGCAAACCCCTCGTCTGGAATGCCACTTGCACCGACACTTTCTGCAGCCGCAACCTAGTGCAGTCTGCGACTAACCCAGGTTCTGCTGGACGTCGGGCTAAGGAGGACAAACTCTTCAAATACCGGTCGCTCTCCGAGAGGTTTGCGGTCGTACCATTGGCAGTGGAGACTTCTGGTGTCCTAGGCCCTAGGACTACCTCCCCACTCACTACCATAAGCGCTGAGCTGGCCAGCCGCAGGTATGAGCCTCGCGAGTCGGAATGGCCCTCCCAGCGCATCTCCCTTACCATCCTCCGGGGAAACGCCTTCTCCATTCTGTACGCCGGGGCTGTGGGGAGGCCATCAATATGATTACTTGACCCTTTCATTTCCATACTTTTACATATATTCTGAACGCTTTTGTAATTATATCCTTGAAATATATTCCTCAAATATTCTTATTTTTAGTCACTTCCACGTTGCAGTAAACAGCATAAACTATAAGGGTTTATTCATGAGAATCCTTAACGTATCTAAACGCAAATTTTACACTTCGTGTGATTACTCATATATCGTGTAAACCTGGTATATATTACATAACAGTCCAGACTCCAAAAATTGATTAAGCTCTACGCTGTTGCCGTCAATATTGACGATACGACTCCAACTCTGATATGGCATAAATAGAAAAAGGTTTCTATTAAAGCATACCCCCCCCCCCCACACACATATATATATATATATCAGTGTTGTAGTTTGCTTGAAGCATTGTTGAATAGGAAATATAATTAAATTTGCTAAGTTAAAATTGTATCGTTATCTTGACATCTTTAATTTTTTAATGCATTGTATGGCTTTTAAAATTATATATATATATTTATATATATATGATGTGTAGGACATATATTTAATCATTTATATATCTATAGATACATAAATCATATATGTATATAAATTAAATCATATATATATAAATTATATATATATATATATATATATATAAATAAATAAATTATATGTATGTATATATACATATATATATATAAAGAAAGACATGAGCGATAACATTTCAAATAAAAATTTAGAAAATTAGGCATGAAAATACTTTTGAAAAGGTGTTTACGGAAAACCGGTTAAATACAAAAACTATTCTTTCTATGTGAATATAACATCTATATATAAATAAAAAATCTATATATAACATCTATATATAAATAAAAATACAATTGCTGTCTTTTTCAAATCTTTTTTATTACTTTTACTATATAGGTCGTTATTCAACACATAGTCAATGCTTCCCCGTCAGATAGGCGTTTAAATGTAAATAAAAATAAAGTTTTGTCTTTGTTAGGCCTGCTATTGAAGAGGTCTTTACATTTCAATACCTACCAGAAAAGGTGGTTTTGATCTCAGTTACTGACTGCTTACCTGATATTGAAATGCTGGATATATGATTCAGTTTCTCTTCCTCTTCTTAATAAATAGGAAAAGAGTCAGGATCTCGACGGCTGAGCTCCGGCCGTTTCAACAGCTAGACCTGTTCGGATCTACCTGTCGAAACGGCTGGAGCTCAGCCGCCGGAGTCCTGACTCTTTTCCTATTATCCATTCTACTACACTAAGTATGGAGTAATCTGGTCCATCTGGTTCCTTACCACACTTTCTTTATATATATATATATATATATATATATATATATATATATATATATATATATATATAATATAGAAATGGCTTCTACAGGACTAGAACTGTTCCATTCAGAGGAAATCATCAGGAAAGCCCTAATGGCTTTCCTGTAGAAGCCATTTCTATAGTAAATATTTATACACTGCTATGTATTGAGTACCTTACTTACTGTGGTTACCCCCGATTGAACGCGGGATAAACATATATATATGTATATATATATGTATATATATATGTATATATATATGTATATATATATTTACAAAATATTTATACAAAATTGAATTAGATGATCTTGCCGTAACTTTGAATAAATAATATAGTTTCATAATAACGGGAAATGATGGGCATCGGTATCACAGGGGTCGAACCCACACCTCTTGTTTTCAGGACAGAGTGTTCTACAATTTACGCCAATTAATCCACTCATTATCTCACATCGCTAGCCATCAGTAACTGACATCAGCACTGCCTCACCTCCCAATTACTTACCGTAGCAAGAATGAAAGAATAAAGGACAGAATGAATGTATGATTAAATTTTTAGATTAATTACCCAACGGCATATATAAATATAACTAAAATTTCTATGAATGAATTTTCAGTTTAACGACTAGACGGCATAAATAAATATAACTAAAACACGAGAAGAAAATAAAGAAGAAAGAACGTAAGAAAGAACATTAACTTTTACAAGAACAAAATGAGCAAACAACAACAACAACAATTATAATAACAGTAACAGCCTTAACAGCAACAACACGTATAAAAGTATGGCTCGTAACGATTAAAGATATATTTCAATTATTTCTGTACAAATAAATATGCCGTTTACTGGAGAAAGAGAGAGAGATAGAGAGATAGGGTGTGTGAGAGAGAGAGAGAGGCGGGGAGCCAAAGAGGGGGAGAGAAAGAGAGAGAGTCTCGATTATCCGAGATTAACGATCTATTTTCGATTCTTCCTACACACTGCTCTCATCTATTTATCTAAATAAAGATAGTTGGAAAGGGTATAAACACCACAACATCTCATTCGTCTTCCCTATAAAATATTCTTATATAAGAATATTTTGTTTTTGTTTAAACAAAACAATATTTGATAAATATTTATATCGATAAAAGGCCGTGAATTGGTTCAATACATAATATCCGGTACGTGTTTTATACACAGTCGGAGCATAGTTGTTGAGTAAAAGACAGGGTGAAGTCCAGATATAATATCGTTAAATCTTAAGGATAAAAAATATCAGCCTTAATATGAAAAGGAAATTTATTGATATAGTTATTCAAACAATTTGGTTATAACATATTTTAAATTTTTTCTCTCTCTTGAACAAAAATTCAGGGCTGATCTTTAGTTGTTTACAAAGACTATACCCAACTATTAATTTTTTAAAACCTTTGTTAGATAATTTTGGGCACCAGATTTAGTTCGCCTTTGTTGATTCTAGGATTTACATGCAAACTAGATTTTTAAAGCTACTAGTCAGAAATGTCTTTGTACCAACTAAAATGAGAGTGATTTCCACTAGCTTAAGACTTGCTTGTTTATTGTTTCATTTTGATAAATATTTGTGTATAATTAAACAATTTAGAATTCTTATAATATATTTTCGTTCTTAATTTTATAAATATCTAAAAAGAAAGTTCAACCAAACTTTACGTAAAAAGTATATATAATACGTGTGAGACTGATTTTCAAGTAAAAATCATTATACAACGACTAGCAGAAAAACCACCCTTTGGGTGGTTTTTCTGCTAGCATGTGTAGTGTGTATATTGATATTATGCGCAGGTATATATACATGTAGATATGATACATCAAATAAAATCGTAATTGACAATATAGATAGAAATTGAACGAAGACTGCGTAACACTGTCTTATTTAATCAATAAAGTAATCCATGATACATTAAAAAAGACGATATTATATATAAACTGCATTAGGAGAAAATTAGTGACAGAAAATTAGTATGTTTATTTAAGCGATCGCCAACCGGAAGTGTTGACATTTCAGAAACTTTAAAGAAGTGAATCTTTAAATAAACAAAATATATTTAATCAGCAGCCACGATATTTAGTAGATAAATTATCTACTAAATATTCATTCATTATTTATTCAAAGTAATCCAACTTATTTTACTAATGGGATAAAAAATTATAAACGGTACGCAATCCCGCGCTCCTTACTTTATTATAGTTTAGATTATAAACCAAAAAATGGTTATTCACGTTATTCTCCTCTCTCATTTCTTATTCAAACCGATACAATTGTGTCTAATACCCGTATCATTTTTGCACCACTCATTATGTTCCGTTATACTATTTCAGAAATCATATATATATATATATATTTATATATGCATGGTCCCGTAACTCCTGATGGAGTCGTAGGGGCGTCGTAAAGGCGTTACTAGAGCATTATTTAAAGCCTGGTGGAGCCCATTCCTCTCCAGGTATCTCTCTATCTCTCCTCTCTCTTTTCTCTCTCTCTTTCTCTCTCTTTCTCTCCCTCTCTCTCTCTCTCTTTTTCTCTTTCTCTCACTCTCTACGCACACACACATATATATACAGATATATACAAGTTTGGGACAAAGAAAAGAACAGTGCAATCAACATATAATGTGGAAATTGAGAGTGTTTATATTAACAGCTTCGCCATTTCAAATTCCACTTTTCAATCGTGACTGATAGACCTATCGTATTTACAGTCATGAAACAGTTTGGTAATACGAAAATAAGTCGACTATTATATATATATATATATATATATATATATATATATATATATATATATATATATATATATATATATATATATATGTATATATATATATATATGCATATATATATATATGCATATATATATATATGTATGTATATGCATATATGTGAGTGTGTATAGTATTTTTGAAGTAACCAAATGCTATATTTATGTATTAAAAGGGAGCCAATTTTCTCTCGAGTTGAATGTCAAAATTTAGTCTCCGTAGTCAATCTTTTATAGGCGACGAATTATCAGGGCCGATAGAACCTGTGTTGGATATAGTGTGTTGGGATATTCGTTATGGGTCTCTGTGTTCTGAGTTCAATTTTTGCCGCTTTCAACATTGCCTTTCATCATTTGGAGGTCAATTAAATAGTACCAGTCCAGTACTGGAGTCGATTTTCCCTCTCTATATCTTTCTCACTTCCCCCCCCACTCGCACTCCCCCTCTCTCTCCTTCTAGAGAAGAAATTGGCTGTGTTAGGACCTGGTAAAGGCTGGGCTCCGCCAGTTTGAAAATGCCTCAAACACATCAAATGTGACTACGGCGCCTGGAAGACTGCGTCAGAAATTACTAGCCTATACATACATACATACATTTGGGTTCTAAAAAAAAAAAAGTTCTTCTCTCCATTCCTCATAATTATTATTTTTTTTTTTAAGAAAACTGATTTTTACCTTCAAACACATTCGGGTTATTGCCATTGGCGCGTGATGATGATGATGTTGTGGACATTTCTTCGTAATCACGCGAGCACAATGAACCGGATATCCGCCTGTCGCGAGTGGATGTGATGGTGTCCACGTGATATCCTGTATGATCGTTCAGGTAACGCTGCAGGATTGTTTGTTTGAATTTGGGGTGAGAAAGATATGAGTCTAGAGAACCTGTGTCGTTCGAACTTCCAGCGTCGCCATTTAGGCTCAGACACGAATATGAAGAGTTCTGGCATCCATTGGGTGAGTGGCTAGCTACGCTAGGAAGCGAATAGTTTTCCGATATGACATCTGTATCTTTGGGGAATGTCGTGGAATTGTCAGTGGCAACCGCTGAATATAGATTAAAAAAAAACCGTAAAACAATTGTATATATATATATATATATATATATATATATATATATATATATATATATATATATATATATATATATATATATATATACATAGATATATACATAGATATATATATTATATACATGTGTACACACACACACACACACAGAGACATATATATATATATATATATATATATATGTAAATACACATATATATATCCATGCATATATGTGTGTGTGCATCAGTGTTTGGGAGTGTGTAGTATTTTGATTATTTCTTCATATGTTAGTAAAACGTGTAGAAGTTTTATTCATAATTATCATATAAAGTTTCATGAGGTATTTTGAACACAAGCGCGCACACACAAAAAAACATGCATACAGTCGTGCACACACATACGCATGCTCACGCGTACACGCACCACAGTATTCTGTTTGCAAATTGTGACAAGAAGAAAGACACACTAAATGAAAGATAAAAAGTAATAATTGTTCCTAATTTAGGCAGTTATTTGAAGGGAAGGTGAAGGTGAAAGGTCGATTAAATCGATCCCACTGCGTTACTGGTATTTTATTTTATCGACCATGTAAGGATGAAAGGCAAAGCTAATCTCGACGGTATTTGAACTTAGAACGTAAAGGGCCGTAACAATATGCCGCAAAGCATGTTGTTCGACGCTTTACCAATACTGCCAATCCACCGCCCGTATAAAGAGTAATAATTGTTTCTACGTTTGGCACAAGGCCAGCAATTACCCAGAGCATTACTGGTACTTTATTTTATCGACCCCGTAAGGATGAAAGGCAAAGTTAACCTCGGTGGGATTTGAAATCAGAATGGCAAGGGCCGTAACTCTAGAGTAATAATATATATATATTACAGTCATGATAACCAAGGAACGCCTTATCGATGCGAAACTTGAAGGAGCGATATTTAATTATAACAATGTTTATATTGCTATATAGGGTAAGTAATTCTTTCAACACATTCTTTCTCGCTCTATATTTTAAATATACCTTCTTTAAGACATTTTCTTCATATATATATATTGGGAAGGTCATGTTGCCAATAAAAACACACGCACCCGTTGGTTTCCACTTCAAATCATTATAAATTTCGGTTGGCTGACTGGTTGCTTGGTTCGATAACCGGATGGTTGTTTATATATTGTCAAATCTCTTTCGTCACACATTCTGTGATCTCGTCAGTGAATGGGTTTTATTTTATGTCTCTCCTTTGTTCTCTCCTACATCATCACATTGTCAAATCCAGTTATCGAATCAACTAACCAACCAGAAATTTATAATAAATATAAGTGAAAACCAACAGGTGCGTGTGTTTTTACTGGCAGCATGATCATCCCAAAGTATAAACATATCTATTTCAACACACGTTTTCAGATAAGAAAACTTGTAAAACAAATTAAAAAACGAAGTATATATATATATATATACTTCGTTTTTGAATTTGTTATATTTACATATATATATATATATATATATATATATATATATATATATATTATATATATATATATATATATATACATACACAT
>OZ024743.1:232518-235018 GCA_964016885.1 Eledone cirrhosa
TATATGTATATACAAGTAAAATCGACATATTTTAGTCGTTCTAACCTATAGCCCCTATATAGAGATTCTGGCATCAGTTTTAATATATTTTATTGTTAATATATCTCATCCTTTCATTGAGATGTTTAAGTATTAGAGACTTTATAAATTGAGTGTGTGTGTGTATATGTGTGAGCGTGTGAGTGTGTATGCATTTATGCGTTTAGCCTACGTAAATAAATAAGTTTTTCTTTTAAATATATTAACCACCAGTCGGCCAATGGGAGAAGGAGAGCACACTGCCTTCATAATTAGCAGGACTTAAGTGCATATGCACTAACTAGTGCTATGAAATTTCATTGCAGCTGTATTATATCAACATTCAGTATGAACGATATGTATGAATGATGTGCATAAGTGTGCATATGTGTGTATACGTGATTGTGTGAATAATTTTGCATGCGTGTGTTCGTGATAATCCTTTCTATTTTTAGATAAATAGTTACATTATCCAGCTGCAGGATGTAATATGAGTGAAATTTGGCGGTTATTTTGTTGGACCGTGAGATCACGTAGAGTTTTCGTCGTTGGTTTCAAGGTAATATGTAAATATAATTGGTACGATTAAGTAGGTTAGTTGAATAGTTGGAATTGCACAAAGCCACCAATTTACATGAGAAAGTACAGTGTTTATTTATTCGACAGTCAGAATATATGTGGTCCATATCCAATCAACCCTTGTATGATTTTAAATCAAAACAAAAACCTAACTAAATTTTGTAAGATATATCTTCCTTTTTTTTCTTCCTTGCTTTCTTCTTTCCGGTTATCCTTTCTTTTTCTCTTTCTTTCTTCTTGAATTCCCAATTTCTGATGCAGTCATGGGGAGGTGTCCTGCGGATATACAACCTAGCGGAGCCCATTTATCTCTATGTCTGACGACAGTTGATTCTTCCACTTGTTGGATCAACTGAACTTTCTACTCGCTGAGTTAGACTAATTGACTGAATATTTGCCAAACATTTCTATTCTTGATGTAATCCACATACAGAATCCGCGTGACAAAAGGTTTGAGTCTTCTACCATAGGCATGAGTTGACTCAAACCTGATGGGTGAAATTAGGTAAACGGAGATTGTTCGTCAGATGCACTGTAGCTCTAATTGTCTCACATACTATCTCACACCTAAGGGTCTCGTTCTATTTGATCAATTAATTAAGAACGTTCATTCGTCAAAACCAACCAACGCGAGAAGTACCGCCACCCAATCGAAATCCGGGTGTTTTATAGATTGTTTTTATTTCAGTATAGTGGTAATACCACTGAGACGTTAACAAGGAGACGCGAGATCGTGTCCCATTACATTGGATATACACGGCAAATACTGAAATTAATCTCCCTCTTGCTCTAGTTTTCTACCTACCACGCTATATCTCTCTACCTCTCTCTCTATATATATTAGTAAACACACACACACACACACACACACACACACACACACACACACACACACACACACACACACACACACACACACACACACACACACACACACACACACACGCACGCACACACACACACACACACACACGCGCGCACACACACACACACACACACACACACACACACGCACACACACACACACACCAGTATACCCACACAAGCATACATACATACAAACACACACATATATATGTATGAAACACGAAACGATAGGTTATACGCAAGGTAGCGACAAAAGACTACAGGAATCTGATGAACAAATATAGAATGCTCTCCAATCAAGGTGAAAAAAACAACAACAAAACAAAACAACGAAACATATCTTACATGGTACTGATAGCTTTACATCTTTGTGTGATTGTGTAATACTTAGATGAAGGATATAAAGACAGAATGTGATCCGCTAAGCCTTCATGAATTCACTTCCGTTGATGCAGCTGTATTTACACGTAGTATGTATTTATAAGAGCCGTTACTTTTCCTTTGTCACAATTCCGTGTTTAATTGCACATGATATAGTTATCATGACGTTCCTTAAGAAAATTTGGTATGTGTGTGAATATGAATGTGTGCATGTTGTGTTAAGTCACGTGGTTTAGTGGTTAGGTTGTGCGGCTTACAATTTTAAGGTCGTGAGTTCGATTCTAAGCGACGAGTTGTGTACTTGAGCAAGACATTTTATTTCACATTGCTCCAGTTTCCTCAGCCGAAAAACAAATGAGTTGTACTTGTAGTCACATACTGTGTCACTTTGTATCTCTCTGAGAATTACGTTAAGGATAAACGTGTCTGTGAAATGCTCAACCACTAGCACGTTACTTTCACGAGCAGACTGCTCTGTTGATCAGACAACTGGAACATTGGTCGTCGAAACCAACGGAGGCCCAACAACTCAATAGAAGTTGTTTAACAAAATCAACCCTATATTGATATGTGGCCAAGCCGATTTTTATTTTCAGATATAATGTAATCTAGTGCAACATTATCCAGTGTGATGCTGATGATGATGATGATTAGG
>OZ024743.1:240018-245018 GCA_964016885.1 Eledone cirrhosa
ACAAGGCCAGCAATTACCCCAGTGTATTACTGGTACTTTATTTTATCGACCCCGTAAGGATGAAAGGCAAAGTTAACCTCGGCGGGATTTGAACTCAGAATGGCAAGGGCCGTAACTCTATGCGCCAAAGCATGGTTTCCGACCCTCTACCATTACTGCCAATCCACCAATCCAGAAAATAATAATTGTTTCTTACTTTAGGCACGTAATGGGGCTGATTTAATCAGTTATTCTTTTCCCTAAAACCTGCTGGCCTTAATTAGAAATCAATATTTATTATTTTATATATCTATTTTGAAAACATTCGGCCTTGGAGATTGTTTGGGAGCCAAACTATTGAAAATAACGCAGTGAATGCTTTTTTCACAATGCTTTTTTTAGAAGTCTATCCACTTCAGTATTTAGCTATTCTTAGTTCATATCACATCGAGATCAACCTTGAAGTTGATCCCTATCTATGGAGTCTCAATAAAATAAATATCAGTAATAATATATTGAAGTATGTTCAATAATCAACTATACAAATACTAGCTTTGTACTTCGTCCAAATAAATTAATATTGCTTTTATTTTGTCTAGACAGGAAAGCTAAGTATTTCGGAGAAACGAAAGATGTTGTAAGCGCCAAGCCTTATCCATAATAAATTAATGGCTCTTCTGAAACGTCTTCCAAAATGAAAGCTAAATCCCAGACTTTTGCTTTTCGGTGTTTACTCTCTCGCTCTCCCTCTCTCTCTCTTTCTCTCTCGTTCTCTCTCTCTCTTTCTCGCTTATACACACCACACACACACAGGTACACACACACACACACACACACACACACACACACACACACACACACACACACACACACACATATATATATATATATATATATTATATATATATATATATATATATATATTATATATATATATATATATATATATATTATATATATATATATATACATATTTATATATAATTGTTTCTATTTTTGGCACAAAACCAGCAATTACCCAGTGCATTACTGGTACTTTATTTTATCGACCCCGTAAGGATGAAAGGCAAAGTTAACCTCGGCGGGATTTGAACTCAGAATGGTAAGGGCCGTAACTCTATGCTGCAAAGCATGGCGTCCGACCTTCTATATTTATATATAATAATGTTTATTCATTTATGATTCAGTCGAAACACTTTGGCAGGTAACTAAAGATCGAAATTAAATTGAAAACGAAAGAAAGTATCTCGAGTATTTGCCGATACACTAACTTGGATTTTACTACATAACTATCATATATCTTGTGGATGGTATCATAAAATTATTCAATCTTCTAAACAATTCCATTTTCTTATACCAACAAACACACGCGTCTGTATATTTACTTACTGATTCAACCAGTAACTTTTTAATATTGCTTCCGCTGGTTATACTAAACGAATGTGAAACATCGACGTTATATTTCTCCTTGCTGCCAATGAAAAACGTATTAGCCATCAACTAATATTATTTCTAATAATAGTCGCCAACGAATATTTCTAATATTATTTCTAATATTCTTAATTTAACATTGCTCAATTAATAGTCCAAGTTTTAGCGATAATTTTACCTACTTAATTATAATGTGGGTAACAAAATATTGTAGTTTTATTTTTCGCCACCTCTCCCCACTTTACTCCAACATATATATTTATCTAGTTTTACTTTTAATGTTTCTAAATAGAAGCGAAAATACCCGGAATGATCTTCAGTGTTTGACAGAATAGACACAATACTAAGCCAAAAATGATATTGTTTTTTTAAAAATATTTGTTCTGCCCGTTATTTATATGTCAATTGTGTAGCCATTCGAGTAAACTGTCGACATATTACATCAATTTCTCTTTTTTTTTATAGTTTCCGTGCAATTTCAAAGCTGATTACAACACAGTCATATATTGGTTAATATATTGCCAATTATAAATTGGACAGAAATAGATATATATCTTGTTAAAATGATATACTAGCAAATATAGTATCAGAAATATGTTGGCATCAATATCAATGACTATTTACTATTCAACTATTCAGCTCTCAGAAGAAAAAAAAGAAAATTATTTTTTATCTAGCTCCAAAGAAAATGTCTTTTTCATTTAGTTTACGTTGTAGAGGAAATGGATGACTACGATGACTTATCTGATGAAGTTATAAGATTAGAAAGCCTTATTATTCGTGATCAGTCGAGTTGGTCGACAAATTAGCATCACATATATAAAGATTCTTCAGAGAGATTTATGAACAGTTTATTTTTAGATAATAAGTTGTGACTTTCATGAATGCTTACCCATGCTGTGCAAGAATGATTTGCATAAAAGTGTTTGTGTGGCGAGGGGGTTAATAGCTTGCTAGTGATGTAGTTTAGAAGCCATGGTTATCATGCCATTCATTATCGTCTCATTTCAATTTTTTTTAGAAGTGAGTTTGCATATGTGAAACTTGCAGGAGTGGAGTTCTGAGCCATTTTAATACATGCATATGGACAAACACAAACACACAAACACACAAACATATATATATATATATACATATACGCACTTATATTATAAATTCACAAGTATGACCTAAGAAACCAAAAGTAAAGTAGAGAATCTGCCGTTACTAAGGGCCACTTTACAGATTATACAAAGTGTCTCTGAACGACATAACCAATCAACTTAGCACTTCCAAGCACCTTACTGGATAACCTGCCAGTTTTGACCTCCCATCGTATCAAAGGAGGATGGTAGCGATTTTTGTACTCATTAAATCACCAGCTGATGAGACGCTTAATTATTATCTAACACACTCCAGTATCACACAGACATTCCTCGATGTCTTTGCCTGAAGCATATCCAAGAATATGAATAGTAATAAACTATAATAAATAATTCCTTTAAAAGGAGAAAAATTGAACCGCATACTGCAGACAAACAACAAATGCCACTCCGTGAATGATTCTGTTCGACTTTTTTGTCTTAGATCGTACTTGTATTATTTAAAATTATTATTAAAATCGTGCTCTTATATGTAATGTATGTATGTATGTATGTATGTATGTATGTATGTATGTATGTATGTATGTATGTATGTATGTATGTATGTATGTATGTATGTATGTATGTGTGTATGTATGAATGTATGTGTGTAGTATGCCTGTATGTTTATATGCATATACAGGCAATATTTATTAGAATACTGCTGAAATGTGTATACATCGTTTTGGGACACCCTGCACACACACACACACACACACACACACACACACACACATATATATACATATATATATATATATATACTGAAGTAAAAGTTAAGTGGATATATCCAAGAGTAAGATCACTCAGTCCATGAGACGAGTTTAGTATAAATAATTACAACAGTGACATAAACAGGTACTCAAGTTTCGTTGGGTTCTGGGCGCCAATTTTTTCAGCCTGTCAGGAGAAAAATGAATAACAAAGATGGACCAGGTCCATCTTCTCTTTGTTATTTATTTTTCTCATTCAGGCTGAAGAAATTGGCGCCCAGACCCAACGAAACTTGAGTACCTCTTTATGAAGATGTTGTAATTATATAAATATATATATATATATATATATAACGAAGGAGATGTGGTAAGGAACCAGATGGACCATAACGCACCAGAGTACTCAATACTTAGGATAGTAGAGTGGGTAATAGGAAAAAGTATGACACCGACGGCAGAGCTCAAACCGTTTCGACGGCAGAGCTCAAACCGTTTCGACAGCTATTTCTGGCTATTTTCGTCCAGAAATAGCCGTCGAAACGGCTTGAGCTCTGCCGTCGGGGTCATACGTTTTCCTATATATATATATATATATATATATATACCGTGTTAACGTAAAATAGAAATAGGAAAGAGAATATGACTATTAAAGGTAGGGTTACATAGTTTATTTATAAATAATTACTGAGTGTTTCTCGTTGCCGATCTTCACATGATTATCAAAAACGGAACATAGAATGGACGACAATGAGAAAATCAGAATAACCTTCTGTTACATTTCAGATGCTAACGAATTATATATATATATATCACCTTGACCGACCAGTCTGTCGGGCGCGATTCGGCGCCGCTGGTCACAGCACGTGCGGCTTTAGCCATTTGATGACGCCATCCCACTGGCTGGGTGGGCAAACGGTAAGTCTAAAGTCTGTCTTAAGCCAGAAGGCTCATTTGACCGATGCTTATCCCGGTTTCATGGCGTAAAGCGACTGTGAGTACAAGACTCTCCCCTGGACAGGACGCCAGTCCATCGCAGGGTTAAACCTCCAGCTATTGCTGGTACTCATTTTCAGCTGAGTAAACTGTGGAGCAACGTGAAATAAAGTGTCTTGCTCAAGGGAACAACACATCACCCGGTCCGAGAATTGAACTCACAACCTTTCGATTGCAAACCTACTGCTCTAACCACTAAGCCATGCGCCTTCACATATATATATATATATATAAACACACAAATATACACACATTTATATATAGGGGAATGTGAGATATTTCTTACCTGTATCTGTGTCATCGAGATCGCAGCTGTCTCCGTCAGACCAATCACTGAATCTCTCTGCATTGCCCTCCACGAAGTCGTTGTACTTTGTGATCCGAGTAGACCAAGAACCGTCTCGACATGGTACTGTGTTTTTAAGGCGTCGTCGCATGTTGGCGAACCAGTTTGATACTTGTGTCAATGTCATCTGTGATCGTTTTGCTAGCGTCTGTTTAACAGCTCGGGACGGGTATGGGTTTTTGCTGTTCTCCTGCAGCCACCGTTTCAATGGACGGGACATCATCTGTAGCGTTTTACGTTTGTAGCGAACCTTTTCTGTGAAAGATCGTGAACTGTTGTTTACGTAGAAGTAGTAGTAGTTGTTGTTATCATTATTATTGTTGACATTGGAATCATTGTTTTAGTAGTTGTGGTGGTTGTGGTGGATCGTTGAAAAAGAACAGAAAAAAGAAACAAAAAAGAAATTAGACTGCATTC
>OZ024743.1:250018-287518 GCA_964016885.1 Eledone cirrhosa
AAATCACCGGGAGAGATGACCCCTTAGCCTTTGTCAAGGCAGAATTCTAGGAGAAGGAAAACTCTGATATAACACCTGCAACCCTGATGGTATCCAATGATGTTGACTTGTTCTTCTTTTTGGTAAATATCATCTTGGTTAAGAGAGTGGGACTGGCTTTGTGCAGTGCCTTTGCTCACTATAAAAGCTTCACGGCACAGGCATTGCTTTATATCTGGAGATCTCTCTGCACTTGTCGTCACATGGTACCATGGGCCCAGCACTATGTGTCAGTAATTGTCACAAGTGTAGTGTTTGTACCAGAGTTTTCAAGTCGCTGGCTGGACTAAAAAGTCACACTCGTTCAGCGCATCGGTAGGGGTTCTCCTACATGGATATAAAGTAGTGGCCGTACTCGAAAACGAGTTGGCAGCCACCATGTATGTATGTATGTATGTATGTATGTATGTATGTATGTATGTATGTATGTATGTATGTATGTATGTATGTATGAGTATGTATGTGTGGGTATCTGCGTCTATGTATGTATGTATGCAGATATGTATGTGTATGTATGTGTGGGTGTGTATGTATGTATGTATGTATGTATGTATGTATGTATGTATGTATGTATGTATGTATGTTTATGTATGTACATGTAAAGGCTATAAAACTAAAACAGAAACGCTAAGTGACTTGTGTGAAACTTTGAAATTCAATGATGACAGCTTGTTTCTAAGATACCGATTCCTTGATTAATGGGAAAATGCTTACGAATAAGTAAAGAGGCGTACACACTGACATATTTATATATCTATATACACACATATACATACATATATATACATATATATTTTCATATATACATGCATATATATATATACATATATACACACATACACACACACACACACAAACATATATATATATATATATACACACACGCATACACACAGACATATATATATATATATATATATATATATATATTGTACACTCAGCATTCGCGGTCACCGTTATTTGCGGAATTTTTCTTAGAACCTAACTAATAATTGTTTGTTGGAAACCACCGCATATTCGCGGAATCGCAAATATCTTCCGCGATTTTTTAATGGCTTTTTTCGTGACAATATATATTTCTTAACACTAAATTATTAATAACAGTATACCGTATCTGCCGGCCTATTGGACGCCCCTTTGCATAAGACGCTTTTTCTTTTTTTTACATTTATAGACATTTTTATGGACCACCTCATATAATCACAGTTTTTTACTCTTCGTAGGTGCTCTAGGAAGGTAAAACCCGCGAATACCGTGGGATAACTGTATATATATATATATACATATATATATGATGGACTTTCCCGTCGATATCCACGTATGAGTGTCCAACAAAAGTTCAGCTCTCTGGATGGCGGTGTCTCATGTGACATTTCAATCCCTCCAGTGACCCACAGACCAAGCCACATAGGTCGCAAAAGCAAGAGTTTATGGAGAATTCTCGCAGGTATCAAGGCCCGTTGCTTCGTCCCTGCTCGGTCAACACGCAATTTCTCTATGCGATTGGATTCAAATCTCTTGATCGCACTATGGCACCTTTCTTATATATATATATATATATATATATATATATATATATATATATATATATATATATATATACGCCTGCACAACCATGTGGTTAAAATATTGACGTTGCAACTTCGTAGGAACATTGGCATGTGCCTTCCTCAGTACCCCCGGGTTGACCAATGCAAAGTATGGTATATTTTGTAGAAACAAATAAAGGAAAGTATTATGTATCTGAGATTCTTGTCATTTGACAGATGACTAAATACTCCATCTAGACTGCTCGACAATAGAAATTTTAACAATAACAATAATAACAGCAATATTAATAATAATTGTTTCTACTTTTGGCACAAGGCCAGCAATTATCCAGTGCATTACTGATACTTTATTTTATCGACCCCGTAAGGATGAAAGGCAAAGTTAACCTCCGCGTGATTTGAACTCAGACTGTAAAAGGTCCGTAACTCTATGCTGCAAAGCATGGTGTCCAACTCTCTACCGATACTGACAATCCACCGCCCTTGTTTTATTGACCGCCATGGCCACCATATAAGAGACAATACAAAAGACAGGGACAGTTGGGAGGGGGTTGCACAAAATCGAGTAAAAAGAAGATAACAATAAACAACAAAATACATAATGAAAATTCCGCAATGGGGGGGGGGAGTACTACCCAGAGGTAACTTAAGCACTTCACTAATCCTAAACCACCCTACTATTCAAGAGCACCCTGGGAACGCGCCCTTCCCTTCTTAAAACTATCCAACCTACAGGCACATGGTCAGCGTAGACCCATTCTCGCTAAATTTCATCTTTCTTTTAACAAATGTACTGGCTGAGGGCGTCACTTTATTTTCCAATCAATTACGCACACACACGCACGCCCCCCCCCCCCCACACACACGCACACACATGTACATGACACAAGAACATGTACATGACACTTGCACACAAATGTTAGCCTGTGTTTGCAAGCGTTAATTTTGTTTTTCTCTGCCGGTCTTCTTATGTTTTGTCACATATATAAACACCTTCACACTTAAACATATTTACGTATATGTATGTATAGGTCTGTATGATGGCTGCGTCACAAAACTCTCGGTCGGAGCGGAAACGAGCAGAGCTATTGAGATCAGGCGGGGAGTCTTACATGCATACTGTCTCTTCATGTCTGTTTCATTACATATATACGTAAAACATACAGTTGAAACTCCGGTTTAACGGGACATTGACCCGATCTTTGTAAAAATTATTAATCTCTACTATGATATTCAGCATTCATTTTTGCAGCCGTCAGTACTAAACGGGACGACAGTAAATTTTTTCCTACTTTTGGCGTCTTTTGTTGCACATTTACACGCATAGTCTATTGTCTATTTAATTCTAAGTGTATATTTTCCCATTTATATCCTTTCAGTTGAAAAGAAACTTGTAAAGTTTTCCTGTCTATTCTTTTATTTGTTATAGGCACACATGCATTAGGCCAACAGAACGGACTTCGATGTGTTAGGTAAACTGGCATTACAAGTGCAGTACCACCTTCATGCACGAAACTGCATTGCGAGGAAGGTGGCTGACGAAGTAAGTAGCGATGCATTTTTCTGTTTGCGTTATGTAATCGCGTGCATTTTCTGCTGATTATAACTATATACACATACACACATACGCACACACACACACACACACACACATATGTATATGTATATATGATATATATATGCTATATATATCACATATACATACATATATATGAAATATATATGTGTGTGTGTGTAAGTATATATATATATATATATATATATGTGTGTGTGTGTGCGTGTGTTTGTATACATACTTGCATATACTTATGTAAAAAAAAAAATATATATATATATATATAGAGAGAGAGAGAGAGGGAGAAGGAGAGAAGTCAGAGAGAGAGAGAGAGAGAGAGAGAGAGAGAGAGTAGGGAGGTTGAAACAATTTAGTGGCTTGGGTGAAGCAGAATTAAGGTCCCATCTGTTCTATTAATTTGGCGAGGCAACATCACAAGTGAAACAAAATGTTATCTGTACAATTTCCTGCAGTTGATAAAGCCATGAGTCTAATTGTTCTGCCTTCGGGGGTATAGAAGATATAGATATAGGCATAAGCATAGCTTGTCAGAAGTATCGTCAGTGAAAGAGTGTGTGTGTGTGCGTGCGTTGTGTGTGTTGTATGTGTGTGTGTGTGTGCGTTTTGCGTGTGCGTGTGTGTGTGTGTGTTGTATGTGTGTGTGTGCGTGTGTGTGTGTGCGTTGTGTGTGTGTGTGTGTGTGTTGTATGTGTGTGTGTGCGTGTGTGTGTGTGCGTTGTGTGTGTGTGTGTTGTATGTGTGTGTGTGGGCAGATTCGTGCGAGTTTATTTGAATGAGAAAGAGAATGTGCATTCAGGTATGTATGTACATTATATATATTATATATTATATATATTATATATTATATATATTATATATTATATATATTATATATTATATATATTATATATTATATATATTATATATTATATATATTATATATTATATATATTATATATTATATATATTATATATTATATATATTATATATTATATATATTATATATTATATATATTATATATTATATATATTATATATTATATATATTATATATTATATATATTATATATTCATACATAAAATCATAATAGATACACACACGCACACACACACACACACACACACACACACACACACACACACACACACACACACACACACACACACACACACACACACACACACACACACACACACACATATCCTGAGTCACCCCTGGGTCGACGACCCCCTATATTTATTTTGTTATATTATACATAGATTATTTTATATTTGTATATCTTCATTGTTAAATTAGTCTTGCCATTGTGCACTTTTACTCGACCTTATTGTAAACCCCCACTGTCCCTGTCTTTGTATTGTCCCCTACATGTTGGCCCTTGTGGCCAATAAATGAAATCATTATGCTTTGCAGTAAAGAGTTACGGCCCTTTATGGTTTGAGTTCAAATCCCGCCGAGGTTAACTTTGCCTTTCATCCTTACGTGGTCGATAAAACAAAGTACCAGTAATGTACTGGGTAATTGCTGGCCTTGTGCCAAAAGTAGAAACAATTATTATTATTATTATTATTATACAGCAAGAACCTTCCGATACGTCCTGAATATCTGAGGCTGCAGGTAGCGGCTTGATATTCATGCCAACGGACTTTCCAGTTAACTAACATCAATGATTATTATTCCTTGAATCTCAGTCATTGATGTTAGTTAACTGGAAAGTCCGTTGGCATGAATATCAAGCCGCTACCTGCAGCCTCAGATATTCAGGACGTATCGGAAGGTTCTTGCTGTTCCCAGCAAGCATGCCTTTTGAAGTGTTCCAAAAATCGGGGTTGGACTAATCTTCTTTAACCATCCTTGGAAACTCTTTGAGATAGTATCTAGTGCGTCTATGAAAATCGGGACGACTTTGACTTCATGGCAGTTCCAAATTCTCTTTAACTCCCACTTTAAATCCTGGTATTGGTTAATTTTCTCCCCCTATTGGGGAATTTTTTCATTGTTCTATTATTACATCCTCTGTTTTTTTGGTTTTTTTTACACGCAGAAATGCCCTTTTGTACCGTCCTGTATTGTCCTGTACTGTCCTTAATGTCTACTTTGTGTAAACCCTTGTGGTTAATAAAGAAAGCATTATTATTATTATTATTACAGTTGCATTTATCTTGCTTTATGTTCATACGAGTTATCACCAAGTCACAACCAGTGACCTCAAGAGACAACAAGGTCCGCCATGTTCAAGAAAGAACATACATACTCACACATGCATCTTTAGTGTTTAGACTTGTGACGTACTTATATTGACAGAATCTTCCTTAGTATATGGGCAGTTCCCATTAGTACTATCTTTTGTATTTCTCCTATACGCGGGTTTCCTGGTATTTGCGATAAGTAATCATTAGACCCCTTAGGTATCATTCCCAGAGCGCCTACAACCACTGGTATTGGTTTAGTTCTCAATTTCCACATTTTTCCAATTTCTATCTCCAGGTCCTTATACTTGCTCAATTTTTCAAATGTGTTTATAGATACATTCTTGTCTATTGGAACGGACATATCAATTAGCAGGCATACCCTCTTTTTAAAGTCCTTCAATATTATATCAGGTCTATTTGCATCTATTTTTCGGTCTGTTTGGATGCTAAAGTTCCACAAGATTGAGATGTGATCTTTTTCAAGTATGGGAGGTGGTTGATGCTCCCACCAATTCTTTTGATGGGGCAGGTCAAAATGCTTACACATTATCCAATGTATGTATTGTGCAGCTCTGTCATGCCTGTTTAGGTATTCGGTTGGAGCTATAGGACTGCACATTGAAATTATATGGTCAATGGTCTCTGGTTGTTTTTTGCATACGCGGCATAATGGGCTGCATCCATTTTTTATTATGTTGGCTTGGTAATTTTTTGTTGGCAGACACTGATCTTGTGCTGATATAATCAGTCCTTCAGTCTCCGATTTCAGTCCAGAGGATGCCAACCACTGATGGGTTAAAGTTTTGTCAACATCAGGATTGTTAGCTCGCTCTGGGTATTTTCCATACAGAGGCTTTTCTTGCCATTTCTTAGCCAGTTTCTGTAGCAGTTCTTTCTTTGCAGTTACTTTTACCTGCTTTGCTTTTTCTGTGTTTTCCATTTCAGCAGTAAATGGGACTTCTGAAATTTGTAGTCCATTACTGTATCTTTGTGCATCTTTTGTAATGGAATATGATCTTTTGATGCTTTCGTGTTTCAAAACGAGTTTGATCATCCAATCATGTGATTCCCTTAGATATGTAGATAATCCAATTGTTGCAGTTTTCAACGCAATGTCTAACTGGACTAACCCACGTCCTCCTTCTTTCCTAGGGAGATATATTCTATCTATATCTGCCTTAGGGTGATGCATTCTGTGCATGGTTAAGAATTTTCGAATTTTTGTATTGAGCCTACGGATCTCTGTGCTTGACCAGTTGATGACATTGTAACTGTAGGTTACTACTGGTATGGCAAGCGTGTTTATGGCATCGATCCTATTCCTTGCATTCAATTCCGTTCTTAAGATTGCTCTTACTCTGCGGTAACATTCCTTCCTTATCCTTTCCCTCATTGTCGAGTGCTTGATTCCGTCTCCTTCACAAACACCTAGATATTTGTAAGTTTTTTCTTGATCAAGTTCTCTTATCACGTTCCCCCGATCAAGATTAATGTCTGAACTCTTCAGCAGCTTTCCTCTGGTGAACGTTGCTTTGGCGCATTTATCTAGTCCTTATTAACGTTGCTTTGGCGCATTTATCTAGTCCGTGAACGTTGCTTTGGCGCATTTATCTAGTCCTTATTAACGTTGCTTTGGCGCATTTATCTAGTCCGTGAACGTTGCTTTGGCGCATTTATCTAGTCCTTATTAACGTTGCTTTGGCCCATTTATCTAGTCCGTGAACGTTGCTTTGGCGCATTTATCTAGTCCTTATTAACGTTGCTTTGGCGCATTTATCTAGTCCTTATTAACGTTGCTTTGGCGCATTTATCTAGTCCTTATTAACGTTGCTTTGGCGCATTTATCTAGTCCGTGAACGTTGCTTTGGCGCATTTATCTAGTCCTTATTAACGTTGCTTTGGCCCATTTATCTAGTCCTTATTAACGTTGCTTTGGCGCATTTATCTAGTCCGTGAACGTTGCTTTGGCGCATTTATCTAGTCCTTATTAACGTTGCTTTGGCCCATTTATCTAGTCCGTGAACGTTGCTTTGGCGCATTTATCTAGTCCTTATTAACGTTGCTTTGGCCCATTTATCTAGTCCTTATTAACGTTGCTTTGGCGCATTTATCTAGTCCGTGAACGTTGCTTTGGCGCATTTATCTAGTCCTTATTAACGTTGCTTTGGCGCATTTATCTAGTCCGTGAACGTTGCTTTGGCGCATTTATCTAGTCCTTATTAACGTTGCTTTGGCCCATTTATCTAGTCCGTGAACGTTGCTTTGGCGCATTTATCTAGTCCTTATTAACGTTGCTTTGGCGCATTTATCTAGTCCTTATTAACGTTGCTTTGGCGCATTTATCTAGTCCTTATTAACGTTGCTTTGGCGCATTTATCTAGTCCTTATTAACGTTGCTTTGGCCCATTTATCTAGTCCGTGAACGTTGCTTTGGCGCATTTATCTAGTCCTTATTAACGTTGCTTTGGCCCATTTATCTAGTCCTTATTAACGTTGCTTTGGCGCATTTATCTAGTCCTTATTAACGTTGCTTTGGCCCATTTATCTAGTCCGTGAACGTTGCTTTGGCGCATTTATCTAGTCCTTATTAACGTTGCTTTGGCCCATTTATCTAGTCCTTATTAACGTTGCTTTGGCCCATTTATCTAGTCCTTATTAACGTTGCTTTGGCCCATTTATCTAGTCCTTATTAACGTTGCTTTGGCCCATTTATCTAGTCCTTATTAACGTTGCTTTGGCCCATTTATCTAGTCCGTGAACGTTGCTTTGGCGCATTTATCTAGTCCTTATTAACGTTGCTTTGGCCCATTTATCTAGTCCTTATTAACGTTGCTTTGGCCCATTTATCTAGTCCTTATTAACGTTGCTTTGGCCCATTTATCTAGTCCTTATTAACGTTGCTTTGGCCCATTTATCTAGTCCTTATTAACGTTGCTTTGGCCCATTTATCTAGTCCTTATTAACGTTGCTTTGGCCCATTTATCTAGTCCTTATTAACGTTGCTTTGGCCCATTTATCTAGTCCTTATTAACGTTGCTTTGGCCCATTTATCTAGTCCTTATTAACGTTGCTTTGGCGCATTTATCTAGTCCTTATTAACGTTGCTTTGGCCCATTTATCTAGTCCGTGAACGTTGCTTTGGCGCATTTATCTAGTCCTTATTAACGTTGCTTTGGCCCATTTATCTAGTCCTTATTAACGTTGCTTTGGCCCATTTATCTAGTCCTTATTAACGTTGCTTTGGCCCATTTATCTAGTCCTTATTAACGTTGCTTTGGCCCATTTATCTAGTCCTTATTAACGTTGCTTTGGCGCATTTATCTAGTCCTTATTAACGTTGCTTTGGCCCATTTATCTAGTCCGTGAACGTTGCTTTGGCGCATTTATCTAGTCCTTATTAACGTTGCTTTGGCCCATTTATCTAGTCCTTATTAACGTTGCTTTGGCCCATTTATCTAGTCCTTATTAACGTTGCTTTGGCCCATTTATCTAGTCCTTATTAACGTTGCTTTGGCCCATTTATCTAGTCCTTATTAACGTTGCTTTGGCCCATTTATCTAGTCCGTGAACGTTGCTTTGGCGCATTTATCTAGTCCTTATTAACGTTGCTTTGGCCCATTTATCTAGTCCTTATTAACGTTGCTTTGGCGCATTTATCTAGTCCTTATTAACGTTGCTTTGGCGCATTTATCTAGTCCTTATTAACGTTGCTTTGGCGCATTTATCTAGTCCTTATTAACGTTGCTTTGGCCCATTTATCTAGTCCGTGAACGTTGCTTTGGCGCATTTATCTAGTCCTTATTAACGTTGCTTTGGCGCATTTATCTAGTCCTTATTAACGTTGCTTTGGCGCATTTATCTAGTCCTTATTAACGTTGCTTTGGCCCATTTATCTAGTCCGTGAACGTTGCTTTGGCGCATTTATCTAGTCCTTATTAACGTTGCTTTGGCGCATTTATCTAGTCCTTATTAACGTTGCTTTGGCGCATTTATCTAGTCCTTATTAACGTTGCTTTGGCGCATTTATCTAGTCCTTATTAACGTTGCTTTGGCGCATTTATCTAGTCCTTATTAACGTTGCTTTGGCGCATTTATCTAGTCCTTATTAACGTTGCTTTGGCCCATTTATCTAGTCCGTGAACGTTGCTTTGGCGCATTTATCTAGTCCTTATTAACGTTGCTTTGGCGCATTTATCTAGTCCTTATTAACGTTGCTTTGGCGCATTTATCTAGTCCTTATTAACGTTGCTTTGGCGCATTTATCTAGTCCTTATTAACGTTGCTTTGGCGCATTTATCTAGTCCTTATTAACGTTGCTTTGGCGCATTTATCTAGTCCTTATTAACGTTGCTTTGGCCCATTTATCTAGTCCGTGAACGTTGCTTTGGCGCATTTATCTAGTCCTTATTAACGTTGCTTTGGCCCATTTATCTAGTCCTTATTAACGTTGCTTTGGCCCATTTATCTAGTCCGTGAACGTTGCTTTGGCGCATTTATCTAGTCCGTGAACGTTGCTTTGGCGCATTTATCTAGTCCTTATTAACGTTGCTTTGGCCCATTTATCTAGTCCTTATTAACGTTGCTTTGGCGCATTTATCTAGTCCTTATTAACGTTGCTTTGGCCCATTTATCTAGTCCTTATTAACGTTGCTTTGGCGCATTTATCTAGTCCTTATTAACGTTGCTTTGGCCCATTTATCTAGTCCGTGAACGTTGCTTTGGCGCATTTATCTAGTCCTTATTAACGTTGCTTTGGCGCATTTATCTAGTCCTTATTAACGTTGCTTTGGCCCATTTATCTAGTCCGTGAACGTTGCTTTGGCGCATTTATCTAGTCCTTATTAACGTTGCTTTGGCGCATTTATCTAGTCCTTATTAACGTTGCTTTGGCCCATTTATCTAGTCCTTATTAACGTTGCTTTGGCGCATTTATCTAGTCCTTATTAACGTTGCTTTGGCGCATTTATCTAGTCCTTATTAACGTTGCTTTGGCCCATTTATCTAGTCCTTATTAACGTTGCTTTGGCGCATTTATCTAGTCCTTATTAACGTTGCTTTGGCGCATTTATCTAGTCCTTATTAACGTTGCTTTGGCCCATTTATCTAGTCCTTATTAACGTTGCTTTGGCGCATTTATCTAGTCCTTATTAACGTTGCTTTGGCGCATTTATCTAGTCCTTATTAACGTTGCTTTGGCGCATTTATCTAGTCCTTATTAACGTTGCTTTGGCCCATTTATCTAGTCCGTGAACGTTGCTTTGGCGCATTTATCTAGTCCTTATTAACGTTGCTTTGGCCCATTTATCTAGTCCTTATTAACGTTGCTTTGGCGCATTTATCTAGTCCTTATTAACGTTGCTTTGGCCCATTTATCTAGTCCGTGAACGTTGCTTTGGCGCATTTATCTAGTCCTTATTAACGTTGCTTTGGCCCATTTATCTAGTCCTTATTAACGTTGCTTTGGCCCATTTATCTAGTCCTTATTAACGTTGCTTTGGCGCATTTATCTAGTCCTTATTAACGTTGCTTTGGCCCATTTATCTAGTCCGTGAACGTTGCTTTGGCGCATTTATCTAGTCCTTATTAACGTTGCTTTGGCCCATTTATCTAGTCCTTATTAACGTTGCTTTGGCGCATTTATCTAGTCCTTATTAACGTTGCTTTGGCCCATTTATCTAGTCCTTATTAACGTTGCTTTGGCGCATTTATCTAGTCCTTATTAACGTTGCTTTGGCCCATTTATCTAGTCCTTATTAACGTTGCTTTGGCGCATTTATCTAGTCCTTATTAACGTTGCTTTGGCCCATTTATCTAGTCCGTGAACGTTGCTTTGGCGCATTTATCTAGTCCTTATTAACGTTGCTTTGGCCCATTTATCTAGTCCTTATTAACGTTGCTTTGGCGCATTTATCTAGTCCTTATTAACGTTGCTTTGGCCCATTTATCTAGTCCTTATTAACGTTGCTTTGGCCCATTTATCTAGTCCGTGAACGTTGCTTTGGCGCATTTATCTAGTCCGTGAACGTTGCTTTGGCGCATTTATCTAGTCCTTATTAACGTTGCTTTGGCCCATTTATCTAGTCCTTATTAACGTTGCTTTGGCCCATTTATCTAGTCCGTGAACGTTGCTTTGGCGCATTTATCTAGTCCTTATTAACGTTGCTTTGGCCCATTTATCTAGTCCGTGAACGTTGCTTTGGCCCATTTATCTAGTCCGTGAACGTTGCTTTGGCGCATTTATCTAGTCCTTATTAACGTTGCTTTGGCCCATTTATCTAGTCCGTGAACGTTGCTTTGGCGCATTTATCTAGTCCTTATTAACGTTGCTTTGGCCCATTTATCTAGTCCGTGAACGTTGCTTTGGCGCATTTATCTAGTCCTTATTAACGTTGCTTTGGCCCATTTATCTAGTCCTTATTAACGTTGCTTTGGCGCATTTATCTAGTCCTTATTAACGTTGCTTTGGCCCATTTATCTAGTCCTTATTAACGTTGCTTTGGCCCATTTATCTAGTCCGTGAACGTTGCTTTGGCGCATTTATCTAGTCCTTATTAACGTTGCTTTGGCCCATTTATCTAGTCCTTATTAACGTTGCTTTGGCCCATTTATCTAGTCCGTGAACGTTGCTTTGGCCCATTTATCTAGTCCGTGAACGTTGCTTTGGCCCATTTATCTAGTCCGTGAACGTTGCTTTGGCGCATTTATCTAGTCCGTGAACGTTGCTTTGGCGCATTTATCTAGTCCTTATTAACGTTGCTTTGGCCCATTTATCTAGTCCGTGAACGTTGCTTTGGCCCATTTATCTAGTCCGTGAACGTTGCTTTGGCGCATTTATCTAGTCCGTGAACGTTGCTTTGGCGCATTTATCTAGTCCTTATTAACGTTGCTTTGGCCCATTTATCTAGTCCGTGAACGTTGCTTTGGCGCATTTATCTAGTCCTTATTAACGTTGCTTTGGCCCATTTATCTAGTCCGTGAACGTTGCTTTGGCGCATTTATCTAGTCCTTATTAACGTTGCTTTGGCCCATTTATCTAGTCCTTATTAACGTTGCTTTGGCGCATTTATCTAGTCCTTATTAACGTTGCTTTGGCCCATTTATCTAGTCCTTATTAACGTTGCTTTGGCCCATTTATCTAGTCCGTGAACGTTGCTTTGGCGCATTTATCTAGTCCTTATTAACGTTGCTTTGGCCCATTTATCTAGTCCTTATTAACGTTGCTTTGGCCCATTTATCTAGTCCGTGAACGTTGCTTTGGCCCATTTATCTAGTCCGTGAACGTTGCTTTGGCCCATTTATCTAGTCCGTGAACGTTGCTTTGGCGCATTTATCTAGTCCGTGAACGTTGCTTTGGCGCATTTATCTAGTCCTTATTAACGTTGCTTTGGCCCATTTATCTAGTCCGTGAACGTTGCTTTGGCCCATTTATCTAGTCCGTGAACGTTGCTTTGGCGCATTTATCTAGTCCGTGAACGTTGCTTTGGCGCATTTATCTAGTCCTTATTAACGTTGCTTTGGCCCATTTATCTAGTCCGTGAACGTTGCTTTGGCCCATTTATCTAGTCCGTGAACGTTGCTTTGGCGCATTTATCTAGTCCGTGAACGTTGCTTTGGCGCATTTATCTAGTCCTTATTAACGTTGCTTTGGCGCATTTATCTAGTCCGTGAACGTTGCTTTGGCGCATTTATCTAGTCCTTATTAACGTTGCTTTGGCGCATTTATCTAGTCCGTGAACGTTGCTTTGGCGCATTTATCTAGTCCTTATTAACGTTGCTTTGGCCCATTTATCTAGTCCGTGAACGTTGCTTTGGCGCATTTATCTAGTCCTTATTAACGTTGCTTTGGCGCATTTATCTAGTCCGTGAACGTTGCTTTGGCGCATTTATCTAGTCCTTATTAACGTTGCTTTGGCGCATTTATCTAGTCCGTGAACGTTGCTTTGGCGCATTTATCTAGTCCTTATTAACGTTGCTTTGGCCCATTTATCTAGTCCTTATTAACGTTGCTTTGGCGCATTTATCTAGTCCGTGAACGTTGCTTTGGCGCATTTATCTAGTCCGTGAACGTTGCTTTGGCGCATTTATCTATTATTATTATTATTATTATTATTATTATTATTATTATTATTATTATTATTATTATTATTACTATAGTTGCATTTATCTTGCTTTATCTTCATACGAGTTATCACCAAGTCACAACCAGTGACCTCAAGAGACAACAAGGTCCGCCATGTTCAAGAAAGAACATACATACTCACACATGCATCTTTAGTGTTTAGACTTGTGATGTACTTATATTGACAGAATCTTCCTTAGTATATGGGCAGTTCCCATTAGTACTATCTTTTGTATTTCTCCTATACGCGGGTTTCCTGGTATTTGCGATAAGTAATCATTAGACCCCTTAGGTATCATTCCTGGAGCGCCTACAACCACTGGTATTGTTTTAGTTCTCAATTTCCACATTTTTCCAATTTCTATCTCCAGGTCCTTATACTTGCTCAATTTTTCAAATGTTTTTATAGATACATTCTTGTCTATTGGAACGGACATATCAATTAGCAGGCATACCCTCTTTTTAAAGTCCTTCAATATTATATCAGGTCTATATTTGCATCTATTTTTCGGTCTGTTTGGATGCTAAAGTTCCACAAAATTGAGATGTGACCTATTATTATTATTAGGATTGGCAGTAATCTCTTCGGAAGAACTTTCGGGCCGAGGTCTATGGACAACTTCCAGAAATCTCTGGCATGTCAGTGCTACCGAGGAGCCTTGCCAGTTCGGGATAAACTCTACAGGCATGGAGGTGCCGTCAACCGGGCATGTCTGAGATGCGCGGAGGGCGACGAAACCGTCCTGCACGCACTCGTCCAGTGTCCGAAAATTGCTGACTTGTGGGTTTATGTCGAACACCTGCTGTCGCGTGTAGGACGGATCCGGCTATCATCTGAGTCCATCGTGAGGATTGCCCCGCCCTCTTCCATTAGCCGGGAAGGGCAGGCAGTTTTTATCTGTCTGGTGGCCATGGCGAAAGAGATAGTATGGTGGACACGTTTGAAAGGGCTGAAGACGAGCACTTACTTCTTCGGTGATGCCCTGATTGACTTTTTCAAATTTCATTTGAAAAGGAAAATCAGAGTAGAGAGGGAAGTGCTCTCTTCCCAGCATTTTGTTGAAAGATGGGTGAGAGAAGCAAGAATGGCCCGAGTGAATGGGCCTACTCTGAGTACGTATCTGTAAATTAAAGGTGGAAAACTGGTGGTCAGGGTCTCTGTGGCCTTTTACTGGGCTTTCTCCACAAATGTCCCTCCGAAGTCTCCCCACTATTGGGGAATTTTTCATTGTTATTTTCTTGTTACATTCTCTGTTTTTGTTTTTTACACGCAGAAATGCCCATTTGTACCGTCCTGTATTGTCCTGCACTGTCCTTAATGTCTACTTTATGTAAACCCTTGTGGTTAATAAAGAAATCATTATTATTATTATTATTATTATTATTATTATTATTATTATTATTATTGGCGACCTACGTAGTAAATCGTATCATCGTGAGCTCCGCAAAAAGTTTGTTATTTTCAGTTATTTAAAATTGCCATTTATGGAAATTTTTTATTGTTAACTGTATATAAGTGCACATACATTGATTTCTGAAAAGGGCACTCAAAAATATTGGGGCCTTGAGCCCAAAATTTAAACTTTTTATAATTATCAAACAAAAATTTTTTTCTTTGAAAAATAATGGATGACTCAGATTCAATCCTTCCTCACAACCCAACACCTCACACCGACACCACCATTGTAAACATTGATACGTTTGCCAACACTGGAATTGTAAGCAGTAGCAATATTTTAAATTTGTCTCAGGCAGACGTTCATTTCCCGCCATTACCAATGACTGGAGGTGTTAAAAACGCCACCACCACCACCGCAACAACCCCCACCCCCACCACCACCACAGCAACAACAGAAACAAAAGAAAAAAAAAATTAACTCATGATATCGAAATGAATGCAACCAAAATGAACTATTCCATAAAGAACACCTCTGACGCCACCACCACCACAACTGAAACTAAAATTAACAATAGCAAAAATTACGATAATAACAACAGCAACAATGAAATTAAGAAAACTACCCTGAGTTTTGCCAGAGTAGCCAAAACGTGCGAAGCGATTCAGGTAACTCAGGAAGAATTAGACGAAGCCAAAGGAATGGTAAAGAAAGATGGGTACAGGGTCAGCCTCCCCCCTCCACACACACCTAATAAAATGGAGCAACGTCGCCTATTCACCGTGTCTTATCGGACAATAAACATAAAATCGCGCCGAGTGGAACGGGCATCTGAGTCCCAAATCCAAAAAGCTTTGGGACATGTGTGGGCAAAAAAACCCCACATCAGACGTGGGCAGAAGTATGGAACCGTGGACGTGTTCTTTGAAACACCACAGGAGGCCAGAGAACACTCCATGGCCCCATTAAGAAGTGACGACTTCACACTCATCCCAAGCTATTGTGGCCAGAGACTTGTGAAGATCAGGGTGACCCACGTTCCACCGGCCATCGAAATTCCCTGGCTAATGGCTGCCGTCCTCGCCGGCATCGAGGCCAACACCAAAATAATAGAAATAGCAAAAGAAAAGCAGGAGAACTGGTCCGGATCTGGGATGGAGCTCCTGATCCAAGCGGACCATAAAAGCATTGAGGAGATCCCAGAGGTAATAGACCTCACTGACGGCAGCCACCTCACCGTAATCGTCGAGGGCAGAAGACCTAGGTGTGTCGTTTGTGGTGAAGGAACCCACCTAAGGGCTTTCTGCCCTCAGGCTAAAAGGTTGAGGCCACCTCTCTTACCCACCCCAGTGACTCAACCATCAACACCACCAGCAGCAGAAATAGCAGCAACAACTGTAGCAGCAACAACTGTAGCAGCAACAACAGAAGCAACTGTAACAGCATCAACCCCAGCAACAGTAGCAAAACCAACACCACCACCACCCAACGCCTCAGAACTAGCACCAGCGTCTACACCATCCACCACGCCACAACCCAAACCAACGCCTGTGGAGGATTTTCCACTCCCCGGCCTATCACAACTGGAGACAGATTGTGACGACGAGGAGTGGGAAACGGTATCAGGAAAAAGAAAAAAAAAAAGAAACCAAAAAAGAAAAAATTTTCTTCCTTCCCCCTCAAAAAACAAAATACAGAGGGAAACAAATAAATTATCGAACAAGAAAGTTAAGACATATATGCCACCATCCACACCAGCATCATAAACACCAACACCATCACCATCATTAACCCCAACACCACCATCACCAACACCACAAAAGTCACCAAAAAGCGTAACAGAAACAAACCCACAATAAACGCAAACAAAACAAAACAACCAAAACGATACACACTGCACAGCATTAAATTTGAACAACAACCAATTATTATACTACATGCAACACAACACCAGCATCACAGAAAAAGACTACACAACAACCCAAAAGTTCACACCACCTCCACACATACAAATCACTCGCATCACAACGAAAACGTACACGACACTAAAACAAAAATTCCCCAAAGACATCGGAGACTTCCGACAAACACTCTCCAGGAGGATTTATTAGGACATCCTTCCGGAGGAGGCCACAAGCAGTGAAAAGGATGGAAAACCATCCTTCCTCTACGAGAAGTAAGGTAAGTGGTCTTTCCCATCTTTTCCACTTCATTTCAACATGACCTCACTCAGAATAGGCAGCATAAATGCGCGTGGCTTGGGGTCGTCATGGAAACAGGGCCACCTGCTCAACGACCTCAGGTCACTAAACATAGATGTAGTGGCCATCAGCGAGACCAGAATCTCCGAAGCACGGGAATTCGCACCGATCTTCGGCGGCTACGATGTGTACGCATCTCCCAGCCGTCCTGGGTCGAGGGAAGGAGTTGCTGTGCTTTTTCGGAGAGCTTTGGATCTCGCCATACGGTCCATCTTCCTGGACACAGAAGGTAAGTTGGTGGTGCTAGACGTGACCATCGGAGACGGGCAAGCTTTCAGGCTAGTGGCCGTCTATGCCCCGATAGGAGCAGGGCGGCCTCATTTCTTCCGGCGTCTGGAGACCTTTCTTGGAACGTCCCGCTCTTTAGTGTTAGTGGGCGACTGGAACGGGATCTTAGATGCACGCTGGGACTGTGTGGGATTAGCGGATAGGAGAGGAGGGTGCAAGAGCCTCACCAACCTGCTCAGGCGTTTTGAACTGTCTGACAGGTCGCGATTGGATTTCCCGAATGTGCCAATGTGGACTTGGACAAATCGCATAGGGTCATCCAGATCATATCTAGATAGATTATTTTGTAGAGAAATAGATAGGTCTAGCATAGGCTGTCCACAATTCAAGATAGTCAGCTACACGGACCACAAATTCGTGATCTGTGTACTTGACTTAGATAGGCTTCATAGACGAGGACCCGGCTACTGGAAGCTAAACGCGTCCTTACCAGCGCGCAAGGCCTACAGAGACCGGATTAGCGAACTAGTTAAGCGGGCGTTGACGGGGGCCATCGTCAAAAACAAGTGGTGGTTTGCTCTGAAAAGAGCAATTAGAGTCCATTAGGTTTAGTAAGGCTTTAGCAATAGAGAAAAATAGAGTAGAGGGAGAATTAGTTAGAAAATTAGACGAGGCGCTTAGCAAAGGCATCGCGACCGACGTGCTTGCGGTGAAATTGGCCCTTGACCAATTCTTCAATGCAAAGCACGAAGGCTGCGTTGTCAGAGCTAGGGTGCGTGCTCTCAGACACGAGGGGACGAAAGCCGTTCAATGGGCCCGAGTGGCGGAGGCGCATCGTGGCAACAAAGCCACGATCCGGTCTTTGGTGGACCACGACGGGCGCATGCTACTCGATCCCGGGCAAATGTGTGAAGCTTTTCAGCGACACTTCGCTCAGTTGTTCGGGGGCAGCGACGGGCCGGATCGAGGGATGGACTTTAGTGTCTACCTCGACAGACTGCCGCGGCTCTCGGCCACTGAGGCGGAGTGTTGCGAAAAGCCGATAACAGCCGCTGAAGTACGGGAGGCAATGACTAGCTGCACAAGGGGTAAATCTCCTAGTTTGGATGGTCTGCCCTATGAACTTTACGTACAGATGCCAGACTTGTTCGGAGGCCTCTTGGCGGACGTATACTGCAACTGGCAATAGAACGGGAGAATTCCCAGCTCTGTGAGCCGAGGAGCTGTGGCGCTGCTGAGAAAGGATCCGAACAAGGGGGATAACATAGATAATTTTAGGCCCATAACTCTGCTAAACACAGAGTTCAAGATTTTGGCCAAGGTGCTAGCAAAGAGGTTGGCGCTTGTCGTTGGTGGTCAGGTGGGAGAGGCGCCGACATGTGCCATTCCCGACAGATCCATCCACAACAACCTCCACCTCATGCGATACATCGTAGAGAGGGTAGCTAGGGAACCTGGCACGGGTGGGTCCTTGATCAATTTAGATCAGTCGAAAGCTTTCGATAGGGTCGACCATCGTTACCTAGCGGCAGTCATGAGGGCGGCTGGCTTTGGGCCCGTCTTCAGAGGCTGGATCGCTGCCATGCACAGCGACATCTGCTCTGTGGTGAGAGTGAACGGTCACCTTTCGGAACCGTTCAACATCATGCGCTCGGTCCGCCAAGGATGTCCCCTCTCGTCCCTCTTGTACGTATTGACTCTCGAGCAATTACTGCACAAACTGGAGACGTTGAGGGGGGTCCCGCGCGAACTAGGATGCGGAAGATCCGTGTCAGCATATGCGGACGATGTCACCGTAGTGGTGTCGAACGCCAAACACATCGAGGCGATCGGCACTACACTAAGAGAATACGAAGCGGTGACAGGAGCAATGATCAACCAGGAAAAGTCAGTGGGCCTGCAGTTCGGCACCTGGAGAGGCAGGTCCATGCCGCCCAACAGCGTCGTCGGGCGCTGGACGGACGGACCAGTTAAATTGCTCGGGGTCTGGTTCGGTCCGGATCTCCAGACAGACAAAAACTGGGACGAGGTGACGAGCAGGGTGGCTTCTCTCACCCAGAAATGGGCCGAGAGGAAGCTATCCCTGAAAGGTCGAGCGGAGGTGGCTAACGCGTATATCGCGTCCGTCATCTACTATCGCCTGACCGTCGTACCTTGTCCTAAGCCCCGCCTGACTGCGCTGGAGCGTTTGCTCTTTCGCTTATTGTGGAAGGGACGCGCTCCGATGGTCAGGCGGTCCATCTGCTGTCAACATCCGCTCCGTGGAGGGCTCGGAATGCCGTGGCTGATGATGCGCAGACACGCGCTCAGGCGTGCAAATATCGTACAAATATATACGATTTACAATCATGTCCTCTTATATACGATTACCATTCATGTGTTTAATATTATGCACATCTGCAACATACCTCTCAACCACATAGATATATACACATACATATATACACATACATATGTATAAATAAATATTTGCGTGCGTCCTCATGCATCACTCATGTATATATACAAACACATATAAACACAAAAAATCTATAACACTTTCTATGCATGTTAATACACACATATGCATTTGTATAGAGATAATCCAATATCAATAAATTACCAAAGGATTATAATTTGTAAATATAACCATAACAATATAAATTTAAAATACCAAAGGAATATATTTTGGAAATGCAACTATATAGTCAAAAGAAATCTAGAAATATCAAAGCATTAAATATCATTAAAACACTATAGAGTATCTTAAGTTAAAATAATATGTTTTATATATTTAGTATAGAAATTTATCCTACGTATATCTCAATCAAGATATTGAGAGGGTAGACTTGTGAAAGTTATGAGAAGCTATCATAATCAAAACAAATAAATAAAAATAATTTAAAAGATTTAAAAAATTTAAAAAACCCAATGATTCTACAGATAACCTTATATTTAGTATAGAAATTTACCTTACGTATATTTTATTTAATACATTGGAAGTATAGACATTTTAGAGTAGTTTATTATATCCATGTTTATATTTAGGAAGAAAGTTTAAAAAGAAAAAGGTGAAGGAATCTAATGGATTATCGACAGGTTCCATATATTAACTAAAATTACTTAATTAATTATACTACATTTTAAATTTATATTTATATTTAAACGTTGAGTTCAATCTATGTCTGCAGCAACTGAATAAATTGTTCCTTAGATTAAGGGAATTTTTGGACTTTAATATAAAGAATATTTCTTCAATACAAAGATCACAATTTTCTGAAGAGGAATTAAAAGGAGTAGCTTATGAAATAATATTCCAATTCATCGAATATTTAATATTATCTCGTTTTAGGTCCCATAGTAGGCTAGATAGCGAAGTTGAAGATTTTTTGTTTGGATCTGTGAAAGAATTCTTATGATTATTGAAGCGAAATTTAAATTCTGTAGAGGTGGAACCAACATAGTTAAATGAATTTAAATTAGTTTTAACATTACAATTGTACACTACATTTTTAGCTAAGCAGTTGTTACTTAACGGACAGTTAGATTTATTTTTACAGTTACAGTTATTTAATTGAATATTGTTTGGGTTATTATTGGTATTTTGGTTAGGTTTTAAATTCCTATTATTAATTCTATTAATATTTTGTGCTAAATTTTTGGTGGACGAGTAAGTTAATTTTATAGTGTGTCTATTAAAAATTGAGTGATATTTATGTGTTCTAGGGAAGCGTGTGTCAAGAGCTTTAAAGAATAGTTTAGCAATAGGGGTTTTAATATTTAGTGAGAAAGGGGGAGCAAACCATAATGTATTTCTAGTTCTATTTCTTTTTCGGCTTTTGGAATTATTGTAATGTTTTCTATTATAGTTGTTAAAGTTGTTACCGTAATTGAAATTGTTATTATTTTGGATAGTTTGCTTATTATTATTATTATTATCGATGTATTTAATTTTATTTCTATATCCAGCTCTAGCTAATGCTTCGTTGTAATACTGCGCTTTTTCATCAAATATATTTTTATTAGATGAAATTCTTGAAATTCGTTCTTGAACAGAGTTCACTATAGTATTTTTAACAGATCTGGGGTGATTAGAGTTAAAGTTGACATAATTCAAGTTCTCATTTAGTTTGTGAAATGGATAATGAAGACATGTGTTGAGATTTAGTGTTACATCAAGAAAATTGACTATTCTATGGTTATTCTCTATTTCTATTTTTAGATTAAGGTAATTAAAAAATTGTATAATTTGTTTTCTTTTTCTATTTAGTTCACAGCTATTATCTTCTATAAGTAAAAGCATGTCATCACGATATAATCCTCCGGTTACACCTGGTATTTTTCTATGTAGCGAATTAATTATAAATAGGCCCACAAGGTCCGTTACCTGAGCTGAGTCTGATGACCCCATAGTTATGTCGAAATTATTATTTCTATCTGCCCTAGTCCAGAGTTGGTTATTAAATTCTATCAATGTTTTCCTTGCCGATAATATAATGTGCATTTAATTGCTAGTTAGGTCAGTATGTTTAAATGCGTAATTTAGTGCCTTATTCAGTAGATTAGGAGTGATAGATGAATAGTAGTTAGCAATATCCAGCTGAATAAACTTATTGTTACAGTTATATTTAATTTCTTTAAACCAATCAATAACCTCACTAGTCCCTTTCTATAATTTTAAGTAAGATAAATTAGGTAAGTTTATAATTTGTTGTATTACCCTGTCTAGAATATTTTTGCTAAGTTTTCCCAGGTCACTATGACTTATTATATAAACAAATCACTATCCAGACAGCCTCCAAAAGTAATGGTTGTATTTTAAAAGGGTACGTCAAACCTATTTGTAAAACTGTTATATATTGTATTTTGTCTGATGAAGGCATACCATAATTTAATGTGGTATCCCTGAAATATGTATAATGAAATAAATATGGTTTTATAAATATAGTTTCCATTTATTAATATCGTATATCTACTCCAAAAATTTGTCGAGTGCTTTATATCAGTTATAAAAATATGTACTTGTTGTATCCCAACAACTTTAAATAGAACTTTTGCATATATATATATATATATATATATATATATATATATATATATATATATATATATATATATATATATATATTTATATATATATACATATACATATATATGTGTGTGTGTGTTTTAAGTATTTCCGTAGAAAAGGTGAAAGAGAGAAGAGTGCTCTATGTATAGTACGATATAATTACCTATAGTTATTTAACTATTTCATCTGATGAACGGGCTGGACATTTCTGTAAGGAACGTCTAGTTTCTTGAAACCTTTGGTAATGGAATAATTATATTGTGTTGTTTATTATATATATATATATATATATATATATATACATATAGGGAAACGAAATCGAAAATGCAACTAGAGTCTATTTAAGAATATTTATATATTTCCTTGAACGGTTTCACAGTTCTTATGCTTCTCAAAAGTAGAACTGACATGGAGGCTTTGTGGTTTGTATCGCATCTAGATTTCTTTTCCTCATACTTTCACCAGTATAGGATATTTCGTTTTTTTTATTTAAAAATAACTAATTTTCTTTTATATATATAAATATATATATATGTTATATATTAGTTTTGCGAGGCTTTTGATATGAAATCGTGTGTCTAAACAAATGTTGTTATACTTGGGGAGGGTCATATTGTTGTAATAATATTTCCAGAATTAATAACAGAACACACTCACTGTTTGGTTGGTTTTCGCTTCTGTGTCTTTTATATCGGTTAATTTAATTTATTCGGTCCTCAATGTTACCATTGACTGACCAACGGTAAAAAATACAGATATAATATAGACACAAACACATATATATAGTCTAACAAAGTTCTTTCGTTGCACATCTGCAACATCGTCAATGGTGCTATTATGTTTCCTCCTGTTGTATTGTATGCCTACGCCATCTTTATTTAGTCTGTTTATTTTTTTTGTCTTCTCTGCGCATGCGTTTGCGTGTGTGTATAGTGTTTGATGTGTGTTCGTGTTTGGATGACTGTGTATTGGTTATTGTATTCTATCTTAGTTTACTAGTGTGTGTTTATATGTGTTTGTTGTTATTGTGCTTGTGTATGTATTTATTTATTTATTTATACTTCTCTTAGCATTGTTTGTTTGGGCGTTGTTGTTATTCCATTCGATTTTTCATTTTGGCCAAAGTCTTCTAAGTTCTATTTCGTTGGCCTCTCTGATTTGCCTATCTGCTGGGTCATTTCTATGTTTAGATATTATTTTAATTTCTATGTTGTCTATGTTACCGTTGTGTTGTTGTCAACACCACGAAGGTAACATAGCCAAGGCTAAACAGAAAAAATGAATGGAATAACAACAACACCCAAACAAACAATACTGACCTAAGAGAAGTATAAATAAATAAATAAATACATACACAAGCCCAATAACAACAAACACATATAAACACACACTAGTAAACTAAGATAGAATACAATAGCAAATATACAGTCACCGAAACACGAACACACATCAACCACTATACACACACACACAAACGCATGCGCAGAGAAGACAAAAAAAAATAAACAGACTAAATAAAGATGGCGTAGGCATACAATACAACAGGAGGAAACATAATAGCAGCACTGACGATGTTGCAGATGTGCAAAGAAAGAACTTTGTTAGACTATATATATGTGTTTGTGACTATATTATATCTGTATTTTTTACCCTTGGTCAGTCAATGGTAACATTGAGGACCGAATAAATTAAATTAACCGATATAAAAGACACAGAAGCGAAAACCAACCAAACAGTGAGTGTGTTCTGTTATTAATTCTGGCAATATTATTACAACAATATGACCCTCCCCAAGTATAACAATATATATATATATATATATGAAAAGTGTAATTTACTACACAAAACGAAGGTTATAGAGAAAATTGAGGTTGGTAATGGCACATGGAATATATAAGAGACAGAATACTTTTTTGTGAAAAAACATATAATTTTATAAGGTAAGGAAATAATAAAGGGTATAAAAAATGACCGGTTTCGATGGGTCTGACTTGTATTTTAATTTCACTGCCCTAACTTCTTATATTATGGAAACAATATATGTGTATGTATGTATATATATATATTTGGAGGCCATTTCTCTGTGTGTGGGTGTATGTATGTGTATATGTGTGTGTGTGTGTGTGTGCATGTGGATGTATGTATTGTGTGCGTGTGTGTGTGTGTGTGTGTATGTATGTGTGTATCTGGATGTATGCGTATGTGTATATATATATATATATGTGTGTGTGTGTGTGAGTATATATATATATATATATATATGTGTGTGTATATGTATATATGTGTGTGTGTGTGTGTGTGTGTGTGTGTGTGTATGTGTGTATGTATATATATGTGTGTGTGTATGTATGTGTGGCTGTGTGTGTGTGTATATATATGTGTATGTATATGTGTGTATATATATGTATGTACACATATATATATATATGTGTGTGTGTGTGTGTATGTATGTATGTGTGTATCTGGATGTATGTGTATGTATATATGTGTGTGTGTGTGTGTGTGTGTATATATATATATATATGTGTGTGTATGTGCATATATGTGTGTGTGTGTATGTGTGTATGTATATGTATGTGTGTGTGTGTATGTATGTGTGTATATGTATATATATATATATATATATATATATATGTGTGTGTGTATGTACGTGTGGATGAAGGTATGTGTGTATATGTAGGTGTAAGTGCACTAAATCCCTTTCTATCACGCTCCACTCTCCTACCCACCACAGGAAGATATATGTATGTATATTGCTTCCACCCCCTCACTGACCAGCAGCTGGCCTTCTGGCCATTGCTAAATTTGACCTTTATAAAATAACCCACACCCCAAATAACTTCTCATTCACTACCAGAAGCAGTCAACGAGTTGCTACCAAGATGAAAACTACTATGAAATCCCACAATGAATTCTATACTTGAATTTTCAAATCTCAAATTTTAACTCTTCTTATTATTAATTTTTCTTAATATTAATCAACATTTGAAAAGATGGCTTTTGCAGACCCATCGAAACCGGTCATTTTTTATACCCTTTATTATTTCCTTACCTTATAAAATTATATGTTTTTTCACAAAAAAGTATTCTGTCTCTTATATATTCCATGTGCCATTACCAACCTCAATTTTCTCTCTCTATATACTGTATATATATATACATAAAAGGTAAACAGAAATAACAACACAATTGGTACAGTATATGGAAAAGATATATTAGGTTAACGCTTGATATAGCAGGAGGAGGGCTTTAACGTTTCGGACGCTAGTCCTTCATCAGAAGAAAGAATGGGAAATAAGATAGATTGAGGGGACGGATGTGTTGGAATTGGGAAAAAATGTCATATATATATATATATATATATATATATATATATATAAGATTCAGAAGCAGAATTTGAAGACTTGCATGCGTGAGCGCGCGCACACACACACACACACACACACACACACACACACACACACACACACACACACACACACACACACACACACACACACAAACACAAGATTAGCTACCGCAACATGTACATATAGTAATATTAATTAATAGCTAAGACAGGATTTTATTGTTTTATATTTGATGTTTTGCTATTATTGTCGTTATTACACGTATATTAATTAATTTATTGATTGATTACTTTCTTTAACCTTATTATTAGAATTCCAAAGATGATAGTAGTGTGTCAGTTGCAGGAATGGTCATGTGCCAAAGTATGTAGGCTTCACAGCAATTAGTAACATTCTTTCATGTTCTCAGTACAAATACCGCGAGGTCGATTTTACATTTTAATATTTTGTTGTATATATATATGCATATATATATATATATATATATATATATATATATATATATATATATATATATATATATATATATATATATATAACGTAAAATACTATCAACTGAGGAAGCCTTAACTGTCGCAAATAGTTCCTGGGAAATGAATTCTGAAAGCAAAACGTTGTACATACTTCCAAAGAGACAGAGTAGTTACGGCTAATACAAATCCTCCTAGGGGGAATCTGTGTACAGCAATGTACTAAGAAGTTGCAGTTAATAGATTTTTAGAGAGCTAAATTTAATTTGGACTATAGGAAGTAGTTAGATTTGCTGTGTCGTTTTATTAAATTCTAAACATGATCCCTTAACCAGCAAGTTAGCTAGTCAGTAGAGTATCCGGTGTTGATTGAAATAACTCTTTTAATTACGTTAATTAATTAGTTATATATCCCGCAAACATTTCCAGTTCTTTTTGCAATTCCTAGAGCACCTCTTGATCTTAGATTAAAAATATCAGCAGCTGTGTGGGATAAATTAACTATTTAGGCTGTTGACTAAATTTAATCTCAACGCTCTCTCTTCACGCATCATATCGACATTACTTTAATGTCTATTCTCTGGTTTCTGGTCAAATCATTTAAATAGATCAAGGTCTCTATCTAATTTCCTATGTGTGATAGTTTGTAGAATTGTGTCTCATATCGAGTGTACTAAGTGATTCTATTCATATACCATTCTATCGTGTTTGTCTGGGACTTGATGTAATATTTATCAAGTCGAACGAAAAGTAGAAAATAGCAATATCATGTGAGTAACTCTTTGAAAATAGTAATACCATATGAGTGACTCTTTGTGAGTAACTCTTTGAAAATAGTAATACCATATGAGTGACTCTTTGTGAGTGACTCTTTGAAAATAGTAATACCATATGAGTGACTCTTTGTGAGTGACTCTTTGAAAATAGTAATACCATGTGAGTGACTACGTACGGATTCACGAAGGGTGAAGATACTCTTCAGTATATTATATGTACGAGAGTGAAGAAACACTTGAATAGAGATACAGTGGAGTGCGGATACTCCAGAAGTAAGCTACACTGGAGTGGCATTATAAAGAAATGCAATATAAATAGGTTGAAGGGAGTCAGCAGAACATAGTTCATGTGACACTCCAAGAAAACTGATAGTGGTTTAATAAACCTGGATCTTTACTCAACTAATTATGTAAACTTTTCATTTAAGGATTTTTATGAGACCAAGGGACGGGAAATTTGCAATTTTGATGATTCCCCCACCCCAAATATTGCAAAGCTATACCGGAGTTGTGCCCTCATTGTGGGTGCATAAAGAAAAACAATTAGATTGGTGTGGCGATTCAAGAAGCTCAGTTGCTGGACTTGTGGCAGTAAGTGCCATTTGTGGACTTTCTAACAAGTGAAACTGGAAAAACACGATAAAAGTAAACGACGGAGAACAGTAATGATTGTTAACATCGTAGTTGTTTATGATTTAGTGTTCATCTAATGATTCAAAAGAAGAATAAACAACAGTAGTTGATCCAACGTTTTTTTTCAAATCAATTGGAGTAGTGAACGTGACACTTCGAACCCGCTAGTTTAACACCGTTGCCCCTGTTTACGGCAAGGGGATTATTTATATCTCACGAAAACCTGTTTATATTTCCAACAAATCAGATATATTGCCACATCTTGGTGATGGACACACCACAGTACCGTTGACAGGAATTCAAGACGATGGTCACTTGCTAGACTGTGTTCAGTACGCATCGACGCAGGTATTCTTTTTGATGTATTTAGGAGATTAATGAAGTAAAAATTAATTCTAACTTTATGACTATTTTTCGTGGTAATGGCGTCTGTAGCTACTTTCCAACAATTCTTATAATACTATTTGACGCATTTCTATTTACATTATTTTACATCGAAATACGAATACTCTTATCATTAATTTGGCAAGCAAGGTGAAGGCTATGATTCACTGAAGAGGTTTAGTAATTTGTTTACCACAATACATTAAGTATAGTGGCACTAACTTGACCGAAATGATAGTAAATAACAAACTTTGTAAAACGAGAGCAATGGTGGTAAAATATTTTACGTGGGCCATTGTTTATATATCCTTTAATTTTTATTTAGATTAGCATATTATCATATTATATATCGTATATCGGCAGCGAATTGGCAGAGTCGTTACATCGTCGAATAGACTAGCTCACGGTATTGGCCCCTGCTTTCAGCACAAATTCAACCGAGATCAGTTCGACTTTCCTCTTTCTGGGGGTTGTTAACTGCCATTGAAGCACTGGAATTAACTTCTCTCTATCTCTCCCCCATTCTCTCCCCGCCCCCTCTCTTTCTTTCTGAATCGGTTACGTTGAGAAATGTCATGGGAGAATACTTACAACGTCAATTTCTCCTGAAATAGAGAAGGGTTTTGTAATTAGGGCTAACAACCTACTCTATCAGAAAAAAAAAAAAAATCTGATATGTTACAGAAACCGTCCAGTAGTGCATAGAAGAGAAAAATAATTTCTACTTTTGGCACAAGGCCAGTAATTTGGGTGGAGGGGAATGTTGATTAAATCGACCCTAGTTCTTGAATAGTCATCTAGCTTATCGATCCCGAGAGAATGATAGACAAAGTTACATCGACGAAATGTGAACTGAGAATGTAAAGAGCTGGAACAAATATGACTAAGCATTTGTCTAGCCATCTAACAACTCTGCTATTCCACCACCTTGACACAGTAATATAATTTTAAAAATTATCATAGTATATCAGTACAACCAAAATCTCTACAAATTACTAACGGTTATCTAGATTCCTTCTTTTTTTTTTTGATGAATCGTTTAGAATAAGCTTCATCTTTGTGAGTACTACAAGTTAAATCAAATGTTATATAGAGATATATACAGGTATCACTATACTGGACCGGTGTTAAATAAAGCGAAATGAAAAGAAGTATGTGGTAGCCGTACGCAGACTGAGATTACGTTATAAAACAAGGGAGCGATTGAGATTGAATTGAAAATAAACAAAGACGGAGGATGAGAGATGGGGAGAGTGGGAGATACGGATGCAGTGATAGTGGGAGTTTGATTCCTTTGTGTTCGGACATGGTGTATATGTGTATATATTTATGTTGTAGAAACATTCAATCACACACCAGTCTTCTCCCACTTTTCCTATTCTACCATGATTTCGATGACCTCTATTTGTCGGAGCATGATGGTCTCGTGCTACCACCTAGGCTTTCCCACACACTCTCTCCCCACTTAGTATGTAAAAAACCACATGTTCCACAATAACCACTATGCCATGTCCAGTCTTCCCCAGATGTCGTCTCACTGAAATGTTCTTCCTCCAGACCAAACGAGAACAAGAAAAATTGAATGCTGATATTATTAGGTTTTCTGCTGTTAGTTCAGATTAGAGCGTTGAAACTACGGCCAGCAAGTTTTGTTTTTGTATATCTTGTATTAAATTAATGTTCTATGCGTCTTCCATGTTAAAAATTATAACTTATCACTAGAATGTGACCAGACTACTAAGATTAGCAGGTCGAACAACCGTGCAGAGACTCCCCCATTGGCTCAATTTTAGATTGTATATACCCTATACAGCTAACGCAATGAGAGAAAAGGAGGAGGGTAGGAGAAAATAAAAATAGAAAGAAAAGAAAGCTATGTGGGAGTGGGTAAGAGATATGGCTAAAGAATGAAATAGAGAACAGTGTATGAACAGAGTATGAAAAGAGTTTAAAAGCGATAGAGAAAGATCATGAAAAAGGTTTAAAGATGAGAAAGGAAAAGAAAATGAGAGAGAGATGGAGAGAGAGAGAGAGAGAGAGGGGGGAGGCGGGGCGCATAAAAAGATTGTAAAATAAATATGCAACATCTTGGGTACTGAAAGCTGTAGGGAGGCGTCAAAACTAATTTTGACCGCAACAATGTCATTTAGAAGACTACACTACATTGCATCTGGCACCACTATACTTTCAGTAAATGTAAAAGAGTAGATTTAAGATTACTTTGCCTACAGTTTTGGTATGTTATCCGCTGCACCTTATAGATAAACAAATTAACAAAGGACAGTCAGAAATGGAAAAAAAAAAATAGTGCAAAATATATATAATAGTTAATAAAACATAATAAAACAAGTCCGATGAGAGTAAGTGGAAGAATATGTTTATTATGTTGCCAGGAGTTGCAAACCAGGAAAGAGTTAGTGAGAGTAATAAAATAGGAGTGGGCTGGTGTCGAACGTTTTAGTTTTGTTGCTTTAAGTGCGACGTGAAATAATGATTTTTAATTTTGGCACAAGGCCAGAAATTTGTGGGCAGGGGAAAGTGGATTATATCGAACTCACTACTTGACTAATATTTTATTTTATTGAGCCCGGAAAGATGAAAGCAAAATTGGCCTCGGCAGGATTTGAACGCATAGCGTAGAAATTCGTAACTAAATATAGCAAAGCACTTTGTTCAACGCACTAACGATTCTGTCGTCACCACGCAAACTTAATATAGTGATAATAACGATAGAAACAAAGTATGTTTTATTGAACTCGCAGTTTTACTATAAATATTGTGATAAAAGAATTCAATTCTGCATGAGGTGGTCGAAGTTTTAGTCAGCAGATGCGTTCTTTATTAAACGGGAAGCTAGGTAAATATTCTAGATGCGTGGTGCGTCCCTGAGAAACATATACATATATACTAGGTTCGAACGGAAATCTTTGAATAATTTTGTAATATTTCTGTAAATATAGTGTCATTACATTTGAAAAGTTTTATAACTACCATAAAACCATTCAGTAAACAAATAAAAATGTTAATGGGTCGACGGAAAATGTTAGGAAGCAAAGTCATACTGATTTTCCCTAAAATTATATTAAGGTGTACACGTGTGTAGAATAGTCAGCCACTTATATATTAAGTCAATGACTAGGCAAAAGCGTTGGTGAAACAATAAAAAAGCCATTGTTGAAACCGGTGCAGAGAATTAATTCAGTTTTAAAAATATATCATTAGTTTATTGTTTTAAAATTGGATTATAAAGAATATATTGTTTTTTAAAAACTTGATTTTGTTTCAGTGAAAAGCACACATGCACACACACGCACATGCACACACACACACACACACACACACACACACACATACACACACACATACACACACACACACACACATACACACACGCGTGTATATATATATATATATATATATATATATATATATATATATATATAACGGAGGAGATGTGTCTAAGGAACCTGGTGGACCATAACGCACCAAAGTACTCAATACTTAGGGTAGTAGAGTGGGTAATAGGAACGAGTAGGACCCCTACTCGTTCCTATATATATATATATATATATATATATATATATATATATATATATAGTAATAATAATAAAATTGAAGACTAAAATCCAAAGAGGGCTCGATAAGGAAAATATAATATCTTCTGAAGGGTGAAAGCAGCGATTCTTTGCTTAAACTTTAATCTGTTATATTAATAAATATATATATATATATATTGTTATACTTTGGGAGGGTCATATTGCCAATAAGAAACACACGCACCAGTTGCTTTCACTTCAATTTATTATATATTTATAAATTTATAAATTTACAAATTTACAAACTTATAAATTTCTGGTTAATGAACACAAACACACACAGACACCCGGATGTGGCGCATGCGCAAACTGAGCACACAACACACACACAGAAACAAAATGGCGTAGGATAGAAGAAAGGAAAGGCACAGAAACAAAGAAAGGAATCCCCAGTCACTGAAGAGGTCACAGAGTGTGTGACGAAAGGACTATGACTATATATAAACAACTATCTGGTTGTGGAACCAACCAACCAGAAATTTATAAGTTTGTAAATTTGTAAATTTATAAATTTATAAATATATAATAAATTGAAGTGAAAGCAACTGGTGCGTGTGTTTCTTATTGGCAATATGACTCTCCCAAAGTATAACAATATCGGTTTCAACACACGATTTCAGATAAAGAATCTTGCTAAACAAATTCAGAAACGAAATATATATATATATATATATACATATATATATGGTTTCTAATTTAAGCACAAGGCCTGCAATTTAAAGGGATGTAGAAAGTCGATGAAATCAACTCCAGTACATTACTGGTACTTTATTTTATCGACCTTATAAGGAGGAATTTCTTGGCCTTTTTCTTTGTAATATGCATAACACTCAAGTACTATTTTTCTCTTTTCTTTTGTGTGCAATTTTGTATGTATGTATGTATGTATGTATGTATGTATGTATGTATGTATGTATGTATGTATGTATGTATGTATGTATGTATAGACACAAAGGACTTGAATAGACATTTATTTAAAACTGCCACATAAGTCTCGTTGTCTCTTCGTCTGTCATCATGCCCCTATACATACATACAAAATTGCACACAAAAGACAAAAAGGAAAATAGTACTTGAGTGTTATGTATATCACAAAGCTAGAAAAGAAAAATATGGCATCACAGTCCAAGAAAAAAGCTATTTATTATTATAAAAATATCAAGTGTCACGTTTACCTGTTGATTATTGATTGTCTATTGTTCGTATGGGCTCCACCAAGAATGACCTACAGTCGGCGTTTGTCTATACGGCGTACCTCGGGCACCCTCGGAAGTTATAGTACCATACATACAATTGTTCGTATGCTCAAATGCACAATGAATAGATATCAGCTGAAGCGTAACATATATATATATCAGTCACGTTCACAGTTGATTTCATATTTGAATAGTTGACTGAATAAAAATGATGGCTCCCCGACACCATTCAGCTATAGCTATGATATAAATAGCTGACAACACCAACGAAGAAAAAGTGCAAACTGAAAATGTCTGTGTAAGAACAATGATAGTATGTGTGTGTAAGTGTAAATGTGCCTGTTTATATATATATATATATATATATATATATATATATATATATATAGATTTTGAGTTTATGTTGGTTGTATACCAACATCTCAGTATGCAGGCTGGAGCACTCGACGAAGTGCGCAGGTTGGTTTGGTTACTCCGGAGTAGTGTAAAATAAAGTTAAATAAAAGTCAAATGATTAAAATTTAGCTTCGTTTATTACTGCTATATATATTTCAGTGACAGCCATCTTTGGCTGTGACCTCTTCAGGCAGTTTGAACACCTAAACAACATATGTACTTGTCTATACTATACTAATTCAAACTGCCTGAAGAGGTCACAGCCAAAGATGGCTGTCACTGAAATATATATAGCAGTAATAAACGAAGCTAAATTTTAATCATTTGACTTTTATTTAACTTTATTTTATATATATATATATATATATATATATATATATATATATATATATATATATAACGAAGGAAGTGTGGTAAGGAACCAGATGTACTCAATACTTAGCGTAGTAGAGTGGGTAATAGGCAAAAGTTTAACCCCGACGGCAGAGCTAAAGCCGTCTCCACGGCTATTTCGTCCAGAAATAGCCGTCGAAACGGCTTGAGCTCTGCCGTCGGGGTTAAACATTTGCCTATATATATATATATATATATATATATATATATATGTGTGTGTGTGTGTAATGTGTAAGTTTGCGTGCAGCGCCTGTTTGTGTTGCTATGTATATACATATGTATGTATACACACACACACACACACACACACACACACACACACACACACACACACACACACACATATATATATATGATGATATGAGGACTCAAGAATGAGTACTTAATACCGAAATAGAGACTATTTCTTGAGTCTAATAATATTCTTTATGACGGCTAGAATCGGTACACTAGGGGGTTTCCCGGGTGTTCTCACGGGCTCAAAAGTGACACAGAGGAGACTGAGGTTAGCTGGACATGCTCACCGACATCCAGAGTTGAGATTGCACTCAGTGCTCCTGTGGGAACCCCAACATCGACACACTGGAAGTGGGAAGACCAAGATTAACGTATGTTGATGCCCTAATGACAGACACTGGTCTGTTAGATACGCAGGACATGGCTGCGATAATGAGGGACAGAGACCGCTGGAGAGAATTCGTCCATGGATCTCGGGAATTTTACCCGCCCTAGAAATAATATATATATATATATATATATATATATATATATATATATATATATATATATATATATATATATATATATGTATATATATATATGTATATATATATTTATGTGTGTGTGTGTGTGTTGTGGCTTCTGATTTGCTGGTTTCGTACTACTTTCAAGACAGTCTTGACCAACTCATCCCTGATTGACGCGCATACACATACAGCAGTCACTCACACACACATACACACACACAAACACACACAGACAGACACAATGACAGAAACAAACACATATGTAGGTGTGTATATATGAGTGTATGAGTATAAGTGTATATATATGTGTATCTATAGACATATATATATATATATATATATGTGTGAGTGTGTGTATGTGTGTGTATGTGTACGTGTGCATGTATGTGTGTGTTTGTCAGGGTATGAGTGTATATATATACATATATATAAATATATATATGTATATATATATATGTATATATATATATATATATATATATATATATATATATATATATATATATATATATATATATACATATATATATATATATATTGTTTTTTGTGCGTACGTAGTTTATGTATATATGTATATATATATATATATATATATATATATATATATATATATATATATATATATGTATATGTATATATATATATATATATATATATATATATATATATATATATATATATATATATATATATATATATATATATATACATATACATATATAAATATATATATGTATATATGTATATATATATATATATATATATATATATATATATACATATATACATAAACTACGTACGCACAAAAAACAACCTAAAAATGTAACTGATAGGTTCCCACCAAAGCAAAACACAAACAACAAGAAAAATAGACAAAATAAACAAAGAAATGACTGAATTCACTTCTTACAAAGACCTCTGTATCTCTTTCTCCAGAATTAGTAATAAGTGAAATGAAATAAATTAGAGAAGGTGTAAAACTCTCGCCTTGCTCAACCGTGGCCTTTCTCTTCCACCTGAATTGTTTGGTAGACAAGGATATTCTCATTCTTGCAGCTTTATAGTTGTATATATATATATATATATATATATATATATATATATATATATATATATATATATAATGACGAAACATAAGTCAATTGCATGAATTCATAATCCTTTATTTACTGCTATATATATTTCGATGATAGCCATTGAATGGCTATGACCTCATCAGGCAGTTAGTCAGTTCTTAGATATGCCACCTCTGTGTTTATAGTGTTGATGGTATCAGAGCCTTGGGACATATATATATATATATATATATATATATATATGTTCCCGTATAAATTTGCACTATATATATATATATATATATATTAATAGAATCAAATTCCCCCTTCTGCAATTGTCTGAAGATCTTCACGGATTCATCCTTTAGTGCAATTTTTTCATATGTAATTAAGTGTGTATGTAGCTGCAGCATGGCCGAAAGTTCCTGGGTCCGATCACTATGCTTGAGTTCTTGGTCATTGTCATTTACCTTACACTCACGTCGACCCATGCATTCTGAGTGAAATTGGATAGACGAAAGCTGTTGGGAATCCTGTCGGATGAATTGTACCTGTAATTCAAATACCAGCCTTGCCACACCCTGAATAGCTCAGCCACTTCCACTATTATTCGTGGATTGAATAACTGGAATGGACATCTTAAAATGCGACGCAGATCCGTTACTATATTTACATATGGCGTTCACAGACTATACATCATGCACGTGCTTTTATATACATATACGCACAGACACACATAATATCTGTATATATATGTGTATAAGTATAACACACGCGCACACACACACACACACACACACACACACACAGACACAGACACACACACACACACACACACAACACACACATTACATATATATATATATATATATATATTCATTATATATATATAATATTGAGTCTTGTTACTCTGAAGTTTTGCTTCTTTATCCTAAGGTTATCAGGCAAGAGTTATTTTATGATGTCCTGATGTCCATGTGATAAAAAGGCAAAACTCCAGAGTAACGAGACTCATTATTTAGCCATAAAAAAATGAATATTAAAACTCTTCTTCGGTATTGAGTTCTCTTTGGATATATATAAACAGAAAAAAATGTATGCTTATGTATGAATATATATATATATATAGGAACGAGTAGGACCCCGACGGCTGAGCTCAAGACGTTTCGACGGCTAAGTATTGAGTACTTTGGTGCGTTATGGTCCTTCGTTATATATATATGTATATATATATATATATAAGTATTGAAATTTCCGTTGGAAACAGAAAAGGTCATAGAAATATAATATATATAATAATATATATATATATATATATATTATAAAATAACAGGAGGCTGGGCTGGTGTAATTGCTTAAAAGGTTTATTATACTATGATCATTTCAATGACCGGGTTCAGTATGAATCCGGTGACGTCATCAGGTATTAGAAATATCCTCATGTCTCTGATTTTTAGCCCCATGGATTTTGTCTATTATATTCATTTGTTATATTTCGAATACCTGATGATATCACCGGATTCATACTGAACCCGGTCATTGAAATGTTCATAGTATAATAAACCTTTTAAGGAATTACACCAGTCCAGCCTCCTGTTATTTTATAATAATTAACTCCGTACTCGCACCACCAACAACACAAACGAAGACGGGTGAGTTGCATTACGTCGAGTGCTCTCCCTAATATTACATCGAGGTTGACCATACGGAATGACCAGTTCTAGCCAGTGGTGAACCAACAAACCTAAATATATATATATATATTCATAACACACACATGGCATCCATTTTACAAACAAGTGTACCATATAAATCCATCCATATAAACCATAAAAATCTGCAAATCTACATAATCACATACACAATCATCACCCCCCCCCCCCACACACTACACACAAAGAAACATATACATCACACATGCACACTCCCACACAGACAAATACAAAAGTATGACACGTTACTACCCGAAGGAAAACAAAAAAATGGCCCAAACAATAAATTAAAAAGAAAAACTGAATTCATTAAGTACAAAAGATTTTTCTGTTTACTTAATTGAATACACACACTAGGTGTATTTATATATATATAGACATATATATGTATATATATATA
>OZ024743.1:290018-295018 GCA_964016885.1 Eledone cirrhosa
TTAAGACCCTTTTCCTGCTATATCAAGCGTTAACTTAATATATCCCTTCCATATACTGTACCGATTATGTTATTATTTCTGATTTATTTACAATGCCACGGTTGGTGATTTTCAATTGAAGTACGCTATATAAAGGAATTCTATGTGTCTGTGTCTGTCTGACCTGTTTTTCTCTCTGTTATATATATATGTGTGATTAAGGAGTTCGGTTTGCAACAAGTGGCTCTGGTTTTAGGCCCTCTGTGCAGTAATAAGAGGACAAGTGTCCTCTAATATAATATCGAGTTAACCAATTCTTTGCAAAGGTATTTGACAGAGAATGAGCAGATGCCGGTCGTTTCTATATATACATATATACACACCCTCCATACACACATATATGTAAATATATATATATATAATACAATATGTTGAAAAGGTAACACACGAGAGAGAGATAGTGCGCCATCAATAAACAGGTAAAAGCCACCAGTGTATGGAATCTATAACCTACGAAAGGCAGGGTAGACACACGGTAATTAAAAATATAAATTAAAGTGTATATACAAACCTCTATAACTATATAACACACGTACAAATCCAAAGAGATCTGTTTCGCCAATAATTTGTTGACAGAAACAAATAGCCCATGGTACATCAGTGTGTGTAAGGCTATACATTTCAGACAACTCTAAGAGAATTTAAAGCGACTGTCCAGCTACACGTGGGAGAGAGAAATCACAGCATGTTTAGGGCAGGGAACCAGTGGTGTCTGAGGGACGAACTGCTAGAAAGGGTAGCCCCAAACCACTCAGAGGAGTGTGCTCAACCAAACAGAGAGAGAGGAAAGACTGTTATAAGGAGCGAAATATCACGATAGATCAACGGAGCCATATTCTATGGCTCCGTTAATCTAGATATATGTATATATATATATATATATATATATATACACATATATATATGTATATATCTATGTATATATATATACATATATATATACATATATATATATACATATATTTAATATATTTATATACACATGCACACACACACACACATATATATACATATATCTATATTTATATATATATATATGTGTGTGTGTACGGGTGAGTGGGGATATAATGTATATTTCTAATTATTATGGTGTTTTCCTGTGAAAGTTACGTAGCGTCGTCAGAAGTTAAACAAGTTCAAGCACTCCACGCTAGCATATATAGTATTGTGATGTCGATTAAACCTGACGGAGGTTTCATATACGAAATAACGTTATGTTTACATAATTGTATTTATTACATTATACGTATTTCAATGACATGGTAAGTAGTTATATAATTAGAACCTTAACTACTGATGGCACCAGTGTGACATCATCAGATATTAACACATTTATGTAACGTGTTTATATTGGTATGTTGATATGTCGCAGCTAATATACACCCTCCTGGTGTATATTCGGCGAATACACACACACACAGACACACGCACACACACACACACACACACACACACACACACACACACACACACACACACACATATATATATATATATATATATATATATATATATATATAGCATTTAATACCGTGAAATACATACCACAGCATAACACCAAGTCAACACCAACATGCGCGTAACTTGTCACTAATATACCTAAAACATTCAATAATCACCCCCCACACATGCGCACCACGCACGAATTTACTCACACACACCAATCAAATATATCACGAAACTTGCTCGAAATTTTAAACTTAAAAATCTCCGTAAATTTAACCTCTACCTCGCATGTCACATACTATTAATCCTACTCTCATATACGTTTTTCCAATCTGACAAACGCACGCACTTGCACAATCATACAGAAACAAAGAGAAAAATCACTTATAAACAAATATATATATCATCATCATCACCGTTTTACGTCCGTTCTTCCACGCTAGCATGGGTTAGACGGGTTGTCCTGTTGTGGGCAGTGTCTGGTCGGCTGACCATGCCTTGCTCATACAGGAACTGATCTGGCTTGATTTCTACAGCTGGATGCCCTTCCTAACACCAACCTCATTTACAGTGAGTGCTGGGTGCTTTTTCGTGGCGCCTACACGTCCACTTTACAGTGTGGGCTGGGTGCTTTTTTGCCGTGGCACCTCCACGACCACCTTGCGGTGGGGGGGGGGGGGCATATTGTTTATATGCTTCAGCATGTACCCATGGGAGGTCGGGTACCCTGTATTACTGCGTGACGCCAGAAGTCACGGTCGTGTGTCATTGACTTTGAGAGGTGTAGTTGGGTAAGGTCGGCTTTTATCACCTCATCCCAAGTCATCTTGGGTCTCCCCACTCCGCGGTTTCCATCAGCTTCTAGTGCTCTGCACCTTTTTATGCAGCTGTCATCCTTCATACGCATCACATGTCCATACCAGCGTAACCGCCTCTCCTGCACGCAGCATTTGATTCCTCTTATGCTCAGTCTCTCTCTCAATTCCTTTATGCTTTGTCGTTCACGTATATTACTGTTACACATCCATCGGAGCATGCAGGCTTCGTTTCTCTCTAATCTACGTAAGTCTTCCACCTTCAGCGGAAGACTTATATATATATAAATATTCACATTCCCGCGAATACGCATACACACACACAACCGCTTATGCATACATACATGCGTGCATAAACACACAAACACACACACACACAGAATCGTGCACACACGTCTTAATTACACAATGTCATGTAGACACAGATCTGAGACGAACAATCTGACATCTCAACCTGTGTCTTCTTTGACAAGCTACAACCTGCTCACCTCTTAACATTTACAAAACCTTCTTCTTAACCAAAGTATTGTTCGTTAGACATTCACTCAAGTTAAACATGAATCTTTTTAGTAATCTTATCCTCCCAACTTGTCTTCGCTATTGTAGTGAGAGGTCAGTATCTATTTTCACATAGGATCACACGAGTTATCATGGCAAAGTTTCTTATGCCAGACATTTCAAAAATATTCTGCCGTACCTTGTAAGGTCCTACGTTTCGTAGTGAGATTTTGAGACGAATTGGAAAATGTACCGATGCATGTTTATTCCCCTGCAGCCAGATGCAATACATGCGCCCACATATGTTTTTAAACAATATTAATATTCACCTATTTTACAAAATGAACTTTTCAAAAGCTGAAGCGTTCCGAAACATTTTTGGCCTCTTGTTCTGTATACCATATATAATGGATTACTAGAATCATTAGAGTGTCCGACAAGATGCCTTGCGTTATATATATCGAACTTTTATATTCAGAGTTCACATTCCACCGAAGTCAACTTTATGTTCTATCCTCTGAAGTCGATAAAATATAGCACTAACCACGTACCGGGATTCAATTAATCGACTTTCCCCAAATTGTTTAAATTAGAAGCCAATTATTGCTTCAAGACAGGAATGGTGGATCGGCAGAGAAGTTGACTATTGTATTTCGGCACGCCTCTTTATGTTCTGTGTTTAAATCTCGCCGGAAATTTGAATTATTCCTTTCCTTTTTCAGAACATCGACAAAATATATTCGACTGTTCTCCCAATTCACTCCCCTCTTTTCCATAATTCATGGCCATGGATCTGGAAGAAAATATTCTACTCTAACCGAGCAATTTTACGTCGAAAAATGACAATTGAGAAAGGGCACTTGCTTTATAAGGACGGTGGATTGGCAGTATCAGAAGAGCGTCGGACAAATTACTTTATGCATACAGTTACGACTCTTTACGTTCTGAGTTCAAATCCCGCCGAGGTTAGCTATACCCTTCATCCTTACGGAGTCGATAAAATATAATACCAGTGACGCACTGGAGTCGATTAAGTCGACTTTCCCCTCCCCTTCAAATTGCTGGCCTTGTATCAAAAATAGAAAGAATTATTATAGATACTGCTGATGTAGTTTTTATTGTTATTCTAGAGATTGTGACAGATGGTCTTCTTTCTTTTATCAATCTTAAGATTTATTGCTCTTCTAAGTCGTTACTAGTAGTTATTACTGGTGTTATTGTTTAATATAGTGCAAAGTAGTGACAGTGGCGGTGGTAATGACTTGCCTGAATGTGTGTGTCAGTGTATGTGGTGTGTGAAGTATGTAATGGTAGTAGTGGAGGTGTTATCTAATCTTCTATTTACTCTTCTCCCGCTGGTCTCCTGTACTTTTAACTTCATCTCAATTATCCTAATACTGGAGAGCTTTTTACAGCAGGATTTTATTTAAACAAGGGAAAATATTTCTCTGTCCTTTTCTACACATATATGAGGATTGGCACGTACACATTCAATCATTATCAACACCACCTCCTACACACACCATTTCAACACATACACTCCACACTCTCCTTTCTTTCTCATTTTCTTTTTCTCCCCTGTCTCTATCACTCTTTCTCTCACTATCTCTCTCTCTTCCTCTATCCCCCCACTTTCTCTCTTTCTCTCTCTCCCTATATATATATATATATATGTGTGTGTGTATGCGTGTTTGTATATATATATATATATATATATATATATATATATATATATATATATATATATATATAATTTATATATATATATATTTATACATATATTTATATATATATATATATATATATATATATATATATATATATATATATATATACGCATAGTATCGGTCTCTCTCTCTCTCTCTCTCTCTCTCTCTCTCTCTCTCCAAGACAAACACATATAACAACGCACACGTACTCATATGCATACACACACACATACACACGCGCGCATATACATATATATGAGCCTGCGGCTGGAAACTGCCTGCAAAAACCATACTTCCAGTGAAACTTCCCTAGTGAATCCACAGCTGTGGATTCACTGCTTGGAGCCGGCCCAACTCATACTGGGTGTACGCAGACATATTTGCACACACGCGTGTGTGTCTGTGTACGTATTTGTCTATAAGAGAGAGAGCGAGAGAGAGAGAGAGAGAGAGAGAGAGAGAGAGAGAATGAGTGTGTGTGTGTGTGTGTGTA
>OZ024743.1:300018-315018 GCA_964016885.1 Eledone cirrhosa
GGGACACCGTTTTGAAGGATTTAAGTCGATCGTATCGACCGAGTATTTACCATAAAATTACACTTACAGTACCATGTTTTTTTTTATCATGCCATGAATTAACGTATTTCTTTTCAATTTCGTATAGAATGTAAAAAAAAAAGAAAGAAAATACAGCTGTTGCTCTACAAAAACGTGTGACACGTTGGATTAAGTATAGGTCTTATTCTGGTTTAAACTCTGTTTGTTGATATAGGGTAGTAATATTAGTAGTTCACTCTGTATAAGAGAAAGTTTCAAGCTTTGTTCTAAAGCAATTTTGAATATTACTGTCTATCGAAATAACATGCGAGTCTAACTACTAACATTTTAGTGAGCAAACATTTTATTATAGCAACTTATTACATTGAGTTGAGTCATTGTAATTTTTGTTGCAGACTAGTTTCAGAATCATTAGGGCTTCGAATAGAATGCTTTGCAATATTAGTTCCGGGTCTCTGCGCTCAAGAGACGGAGAGTTGAGTGGGTGAGTGTGCCAAGTTTAAATCCTGTCGACGTCAACTTTGCCTTTTTGTACTAGAAAGATTGTCTGTGATTCGGTTATGGAGAGGGGTGAGGTCTGTCATGATGGCATCCATACAATGGATTCATCAGGAGTCGAATGCCCAAGGAAGGAATTGCCAAACCCCTCTACTTTCTATTATAGTTCCATTTACAGTCAAGATGTATTTCAAGAATACACATTTACTCCAGCACTTGAAAGATATTTTAATTCACCGACCCCGGAAAAGGAAATACGAAATTGACTTTGGTGAGATGCGGATATTATGTGTTTTATAAACGTACCGCCTAGATAGGAATGGTTTCAAGTTTACCGAAGCTGAATGACACTTAGCCAGTTCGAAATCATGATCCCTCGGTTGGTAGATCTCGTTTGTTCTCTTCAGAGGTTATAAAAATTATTGTAGTGTAAGGCTAGATACACTCCTTATGTAGAGTTAATTTAGATCGTCTATGTTGATTTACGTATTTTTCTAATAATAATTATATAACTAATTATAGTAATAGAACATTTTTCGACCTGATATGTTAGATTAGGTAGGATAATTAATTATCTGGGCAGGAAAGATAATCTAGATTATACATAATCATGTTGGGTTAATAAACGAGTAGAGCTATATTCTTAGTTAAATGCCTCTTCTAAATTGCACGTGCAAGCATGCAATTCGAACCATATGCGTGGTAATTAGATCGAATAGTCTATATAATCTATTAATTAGTTAGGGTAAAATATCTGATGAGATAACATAACCAGATAAATTATTTCAACTAATTATATGGTAGAATTATATCATTGCCTAATTATTTGAGGCAATTACTTGTAATCCGAATCTTAGGTCGACTAGTGAAAACTGTTAATTTATTTTGGGTAAATAGCAATAGAATAGCGAGCTGGAATAACGTTGATAATGTTATGAACAGATCTTAAGAAACAAATAAAATAAAATAAAATAAAATAAAATAAAATAAAATAAAACAAAATAACAAATATACACAAAAGGAAACTGGGGCCGGCAGCTATGAACTGCCTGCTTTTTTTTTTAAGCGGGTCGGCTAATAATTAGCACATGATCCTATTATACTGCGACATACATTCCTATTCACGAATTCCTCTTTTACGACTGGCACTGCATCATTTTCTTGAGCTATATCTACTTATCTTTATTACTTCAGCTAAGTTTAATTGACTCGTCTTGGTGAAATTCAAACCATGTTGAACTAGCGAATTTTTCCTATTCAGGAAAAAGAGTTATGGTGTTGATTGCAGCAGCAATAGAGAAAGACGAATTCTATTTTCTTTTCTTATTCACCAACCGAGAGTTAAAGATATGTTATTAAAGTGAGATTAACTAATAATTAAAGGATTAAATTGATAAATAATTTTCGAGGATTAAGTAAGTCAGGCAATTATAACGTGTTTTTATCCGATGATTTAATCAAATCCTATGTTATTGTAGCCTTATTTAAATCACGAGTCGCCTAATAGGATTCTGGTATATTGAGGATTAATTAATCGGATAATTAATTGATCACTAATTTATTAGTGTAGTATACCTAGTGAATACTAAGCTAATTAATGTTATTATAGGGTCAGCGAGTTGTTATTAATTGTGTTGATAAGGTATCAACATGGCGACCGAAGAACGGCCATTCACAAGAGATTTTTTAGCACTCCGCTCTAGCTCCGGCAACGGATTGCTTGTTCAATAAAGTAGCTTAAGCACAGTCGCTTAACATGCTAGAAATAGCAACCAAATCTCCACATAACGTTTTTAAAAAAGAAAGGATACATTGTTTAATGTAGTCCTAGATATACTATGTTTGAAACAAAAGACAGGATAAGCACTGTTATAAGAACTTTGGTCAGAGATATGCTCGATCAGAGCTAATCTGGGACTGATCGACAACGAAATCTTTAATGACAAGAAGTTCACTACACATAAATTTCAAATAGTCCAATCCAACAATGTTTCGCTGTGGAGATCTAATAAAATCGAAACATAACAGTTGCTTTCACTAGTTTCATCGTCATTATTTTCCAAAAGTTTTGATTGCCTGATATGACTAGTGTAATTTCCTTTGTTTGTTGTTTTCAGATTTGTAACACTCTTAGAGGGAATTTTCACTACTAATCTCAGTTGATTGATGTTCTTCAGCCGATTATATTACATATGTATGAATTTAGTATGCAGATTAAGGTGTTTAATGTGACAGTCATAAGAGCGTTGAACATGTTTTCCATATCTCTGCGCTCAGAGTTCAAGTCCTGTAGAAGTCTACTTTGCTTTCCTCCTGTTCTAAATCAATAAAGAAAGTAGTAGCTCCCTTTCCTTCCAACTGTTACAACCTGGATGTTCCGCTGGTTCAAGGAATGGAGAGTTGAATGGGTGTGTGTGCCAGTTCAAAACTGCATGGTGAACCTAAAATACCCTCAGCGAAAACATAGTACATAGCACCAAGCCACACTCGATTGCTAATAACGGTAGTAGATATTTTAATCTGCAGATATTTCTCTTTCAGTACTTTTTCTCAACTGTAATATTTTTTGCTCGTGGGTTTAAGAAAGTATCAGATTCATGACTGGCGTGAATAAGACCACCGCAACTGCAATATGGTGAGAGGGACGAAAAAGAACCATGTTGCATCGTCCTTCACGTAGGTAAACAAATGAGGAGCCTTTTCGAAAAATATATTGCATATATACACACACACAAACACACACACACATATATATATAAACATGCCACTATACGAATACATATACTCAAACACTACATATATACACACAAGCATATATACATGTAGACTCACATATGTTCCTCCACCTTTTAATTGATTTTGTTTTTCAACCCGGATTTTGTCGAAATCTCGCATAGATTACCGGTAAATAAATATAGATTTCTAATAATTTGCTTTATATATATATACACTTTATATATATATATATATATGCAGAAATTATATTTAATTTGTTGGGATTCAACAAGCTTAAAGGTTTTATAACTGATATAAAACACTCAACAAGTTACTGGAGTAAATATTCAATATATTAATAAATGGAAACTATATTTATAAAACCATAATTATTTTATTATATATATTTCAAGGGCCACCAAGGCAGTTTTGGTGCGCTTTCATCAGATAAAATACAAAATATGTTTTATAAATGTTGACATACCCGTAGAAAAACAACCTTGACGGTTGAAGGTTCGACTATCCAGCGAACCTTCAACCGTCAAGGTTGTTTTTCTACGGCTATGTCAACATTTATAAAACATATTTTGTATTTTATCTGATGAAAGCGCACAAAAACTGCCTTGGTTGCCCTTGAAATATATATAATAAAATAATTATGGTTTTATAAATATAGTTTCCATTTATTAATATATATATATATATATATATATAAGTATTGAAGTTTCCGTTGAAAACAGAAAAAGTCATAGGAGTGAAGAGTGCTCTATGTAAGTACCAGAGCAAAATTTAATGTATATATATATATATATATATATATATATATATATATATATATATATATACACTTCTAGAGATAGTTCACCTTATTATAATTGAACTAGGCGGGTCTATTGGAAAATTGGGACGGTGATTGAGGAAAAAGGAAAATCAAGACTGTAAAAATATATATTCATATATAGAAGAAGAAGAAGAAAAAGAAAAAGAAAAAGAAAAAGAAAAAGAAGAAGAAGAAGAAGAAGAAGAAGGCACCCCCCCCCCCAAAAAAAAAACCACAACGACAGTAAAAACAACACCAGCAACAGTAACAACACCAAAATTAACAGCAACAACAGCACCAACAACAGCAAGAAGAAGAGTGACACTATCAACAACAACAACAACAACGACGACAACATCAACAACACTAACAAGAACACTAACAACATCAACAGCAGCAGCAAAAACAATTGTCGCTGTTGTTGCTTCTGCTGCTATTGGTGCTGTTGCTGCGTGTATTACTGCTACTTTTGCCGCTCCGATTGTTGCTCTAGCTGCTTGCCTTTTGTAAAGTTCCCACACAAAACGCCAGCAAGCAATTTCGTACCCTGTGACCACAAAAAACTGCATCGCATCTGTATCCACTTAGTAATCAGTTTTTGTGTTATATACTCCCCTACCTTCTGCTCCACGACCTCTGACTCCGCCGGCTCCACCATCCATACCCCAACCCCATCACCAGCAACAACAACAACACAATCATCAAATTGAAAAAGTCTGAAGTAGAGTTACCATCATAAACATTTCATATATATACATTTTATGAAATCACTTGTTAAACTGTAAGGAGAAGAATTAGCGGATTCCGTGGAAATACCACGTTATATAAATGTTCTTATTTCTATATCGATATATATATATATAAATTTATAGATTTTCAAATTTCTCATTGATAAAGATTTCGATAATGTCTTCAGAATTGATCCTTAGTTAAGTTTGTTTAAATTATGACATTCTTCGACAAGTTTGTGAAGAAAAAATGCAGAAAAATTAATAGAATATATTTCATTTGATATGTTTGTGTGTGACTATGTGTGTGTGTGTGTGTGGAATGAAATGGACCACCGTTGGCTTCAAAGATGAGTGTCTCAGTTGTTTGATTAACGGAACAGTTTGCTTATCAAATTAAAATGTACATGGCTAGTATTCCATATACATATCCTCTTAATGTAAATATCAGGAAAATTCGATGTACACGGCTGGTCATTTGAATTGCAGGTACATTCCATCCGATAGGATTCTGAACAGTTTCCGTCCACACATTTTCTCTTACAAGGCGTGTGTCAATCCGAAACTATAGTAAATTACACTTGCCTAGGATGCTGCGGAGTTAAATCTAACCCTTCGGCCATGCTGCGCCCAGAGGTAGGTGCGTATTCCAGACCTGCCAACCTCTAAAACCCCAAACGGGGAGTACCATGAAAAAAAGTGCCCCGAAACGGGGAGAAATGAGGCAAAATGGGAAGATTTTACATAATGAAAGCTATACCCATTTTTACAAAAGAAGACATCTCTCACCCACCACAAAGTGGGTGGGAGATCTCCCCGTCGGACGGGGAGAGTTGACAGGTCTTGTATACTAATCCCAAGATGCCAAATAACAACTCTGGGGGATAATGATTTCTAATTTAGGCACAAGATCAACAATTTTGAGGAAAGGAGCTGGTCGATTATATAGACTCTGAAAGAAGGAAACGCAAATTGATTTCAGTGATATTTAAACACAGAAAGGAAAGAGCTATAACAAAATTCTACGAAGCATTTTTTCCAGTGCTCTACCAATTCTGCCTAAGCAGCCCCCTTCTATACTAATGGATACTAAAGAAAAGCTGTGTCACAGGAATACAAATACCTGATATTTATAGTATTTATTGTGCTAAATAAAAAAAAACATCTTCCGATCTGTTTAGGTTTTGTGTGACAGGAATTCAATTTTTTAAAGATCCATGTAATTTAGAATTTATTGAAATACTATCAAATAGGCATACCTATAGTTTAAAAAATTGCCTGGTTTGATTTTCTGCTGTACTTTGCTTTAGAACTGTCCCGTTAACAAATTCAGCAGAAGACAGCAAACATACTGGGGTTTCAATTGCCTAGGTAAGGCACTTGGTAAAAATATCCTAAAGAAAACATTCAACCGTAGGTTTTCCAGAAAAAGCTCATACGATACTTCAAGAAATAAACCTTTAATAAAATGATGTGTCCTAATGCTTCATAACACTAGATGTCCCTTACTATATCTGAATAATTTTCGGTTATATGATTTCCCACAAAAAGCTGCACCAACACATTATTAATTCCATTCAACTAGCAAAGCATATTATACAGCCATCTACCAAACTTTATATCTACTACTACTACTACTACTACTACTACTACTACTACTACTACTACTACTACTACTACTACTACTACTACTACTTCTACCACCACTATTACTACTACTACTACTACTACTACTACTACTACTACTACTACTACTACTACTACTACTACTACTACTACTACTACAACTGCTGCTCTGCTGCTGCTGCTGCTGCTGGAAATAATGGTTTCCAATTTAGGCACAAAACGAGCAATTTGTGGGGAAGGGGAAGTCGATTATTTCGACCCCAGTACTTGACTGGCACCTTATTTAATCGACCTCGGAAAGATGAAAGGCAAAGTTGAATGTTAAGAGCCGGAACACAAAAGAGGAAAGCATTCTATACAAAGCTCTAACTAGTTTGCCAGTTACCGGCCTTAATACATAGACACAGACATACGCACATATATATGTCTAATATCTAATATCAACATTATTTTAGACATATCTTTGTAAATATGATTTGAGATCGAAACAAACAAAAAAATAAATAAATTATCCAAAGAGGATGACAAATTGCACAATGGACAACACATTCGCTTAACACACATACACACACGCACACCACACACACACATACACACATAGTCAGGAGTAGATGCGTTTGCATGTACTTATTATATCAAGGAGCAGAGACATTATGTAGAAAGCTGGTGGATTGCTTGTCTCATAAAACAATTTATGGTGGTATAATTCATCTGTAATAAATACACTCCAATTTATATTTACTTACAAATCTTTGTGAATTATCAATATCGTTTTGGTCTCTTCCTCTCTCTCCCTCTACCCTCCTTTCTCTGTCTCTCTTTCTCTTCTTTTCCTCCTTTCATTTCTTCTACTTCTTCATTCCGAATAAGATTGTTCGTTTTGTTTTAAATATATCTATGGTTGTGTTATTAAGGCATGTTGGTTTGGGGTTTAATCCTACCTCATGATAAATTGGGAAGGTGGCTTCAACTATAACCCCGACTTGTTCAATACCCAATGAGTGAACATTTCATAAACGGAAACCGAGTAAGGCCGTCGGACATTCATCAATATGGCAAGAACATGAACTCACGCCCTGGGCACCGAGAGCATTTCAACGTAGTTGCAAAAATAGCAACTACCCCTGCCTTTACTACACCTCTAAAGAAACTACAGAAGTGGTGGTATATAATTATCGTGGATATACAGAAATCGCTGTCTATGCGTGGCTCGAAAAGGTTTATTTCTTAACCTGCGTTTCAAGGAGTGGCGGGTAAGATAAAAACGGAAAACATACTATGGGTGCAAAAAGTGCCTACACACCAGATTTTATAGAGACACACACTTTAGTGACTCGAGGACCACTAACTACATATTCGAAGGCGTTAAGCTACCAACAAGCAAAAATAAGGTCATATAAGCTGAAACTACAAACACTAAAGAGGTCAAGTGTTTCTTCTCATATATATATATGTGCGTATTCGTATAGTGGCGTGTTTATATATATATATATAAATTAATAAAAATAATGAATAAAAACAAAGAAACAGTTCCTTATATTAAAAAAAATCATTATATATATATATATAAATAAACATGCCACTATCCGAATACATATACTCAAACACTACATATATACACACAAGCATATATACGTGTAGACACATTTGTATTCCTCCGCCTTTTAATTGGTTTTGTTTTTCAACCCGGATCTTGTCGAAATCTCGCACAGATTACCGGTAAATAAATATAGATTTCTAAGAATTTGCTTGATATATATATAGTATACACTTCTGGAGGTAGTTCACCTTATTATAATTGAACTAGGCGGGTCTATTGGAAAATTGGGACGGTGATTGAGGAAAAAGGAAAATCAAGACTGTAAAAATATATATCCATATATATATAGAAGAAGAAGAAGAAGAAGAAGAAGAAGAAGAAGAAGAAGAAGAATTACCTTCTTGCTAAGGATATTTAGGGAACTGAGAAAGTCTGACTATTGATTAAGGCAGACCCAATCTTGAATAGATATTACTATACACTACTTAGTCATATGGTGAATCTTGTCATTGCACTGCAATAGACTTCAGGATCCCTAATAATTCCCCCCCCCCAACATACACATTTGAGTATGATATATACATAGTATATGTGTATGTATAATGTATATATTTCAGCAGATTCATTAAAGTTGACTTAATACCAGCGATCTTCGTTACCTTTATATATATATATACACACATACATATGCCTATATATATATATGATGGCTGCCCCCTCGTTATCGAGTATGGCCATTGCACGAGAAAAAAAAAAAAAAAAAAAATAATAATAATAATAATAATAATAATAAAAATAATAATAAATAAATAAAAAAAAATAAATAAATAAATAAATAAATTTTTTTTAAAATTATCTGAGACGAGGCCAGCTGGAGATGGTCATCCTACGGAATCCCGTGGAGAATATACACTCCTCTGGAAAGGAAGAGATGAAGGAACCAGAAGAGAGGCTGGGGTAGGAGTGGCTGTTAAGACTGTGCTTGTGAACAAACTAGAAGAATTCCCATACATACATACATACATACATTTAACGTAATATGGCCAAATAGTTCAGAAGTTAGCTTCGCTTTGTTAAGGTTCTGGGTTTGATACCACTGCGAGGCATTAGATCAGGTATCATTTTTCTTAGCCTCTGGGTTTTCCAAGTCAGCTGATGAAAAATGAGTGGATAGAAACTGGTCAGAACCACGTCGGGTAGAGTGCACCTGTAGTTCAAAAGGCCACCATTATTACACACTCTGTTAGAGTGGAAATTCTTACCTTAAGGGCATAGATATCTGGAAAATGCTCAGCTACCTGCACATTAATTTTACAAGCAGGCTGTTCCATTGATCGAATAACTGACACACTCATCGTGGAAACTGACAGAAGCCCATTTACAGTTTTTACATATATATATACATATGTTCGTACATACGCACATGCACACATACGTACATGCACACATACGTACATGCACACATACGTACATGCACACATACGCACATGAACACATACATATATACATAGATATACATACAGACAGACAACACATACACATATATTCATATAAACATTCATAGATCAATACGTACATACATGGTGATTGCTTCATCTTTGCAGATGATTGCCGTCTTCCTATTCACCCCCAACAACCGACACCAACTTTAAACGCCCGTTCATGGCCTCTTAGGTCGCTTTTAGGTCCAGCTGCAGATTTGCACGATCTGCAGCAAATGTGACAGACATTGGATTGATTGAGTTAGTTAGTGGGATGTCAGTTTGTGGGATGTCATACTTATGTACCCTCGTACTCCTTTTAAGACGGTATATACATACATAGACACACATACACAGACATACACATATATTTATACATACGTACGTACACATGTACATACATATATACTTATATACATACATACATACATACACACATACATACATACATATATACATACATACGTACATACATATATACATACATAGACACACATACACAGACATACACATATATTTATCAATACGTACGTACACATGTACATACATATATACTTACATACATACATACATACATATATACATACATACATATATACATATATACATACATAGACACACATACACATACATACACACATACAAACACATATTTATACATACGTACGTACACATGTACATACACATATACTCACATACATACATACATACATACATACTTACATACATACATACATATATACATACATACGCACATACATATATACATACATAGACACACATATACATACATACACACATACAAACACATATCTATACATACGTACGTACACATGTACATACATATATACTTATATACATACATACATACATACATACATACATATATACATACATACGTGCATACATATATACATACATAGACACACATATACATACATACACACATACAAACACATATTTATACATACGTACGTACACATGTACATACATATATACTTATATACATACATACATACATACATACATACATATATACATACATACGTACATACATATATACATACATACATACATACATACGTACATACACAAATACATACATAGACACGCATACACATACATACACACATACAAACACATATTTATACATACGTACGTACACATGCACATACATATATACTTATATACATACATACATACATATATACATACATACATATATACATATATACATACATAGACACACATACACATACATACACACATACAAACACATATTTATACATACGTACGTACACATGTACATACATATATACTTACATACATACATACATACATACATACTTACAGTACATACATACATATATACATACATACGCACATACATATATACATACATAGACACACATATACATACATACACACATACAAACACATATTTATACATACGTACGTACACATGTACATACATATATACTTACATACATACATACATACATACATACATACATATATATATACACACATATGCATATGCATATATACAATATACATCAGACAAATAGGCTCCCGTCTGGTGAACCGATTCCCAGAACACATTAGGGCCATATGAATTGGCAGGTTTACCCCCATCGCTCGTTATATCCGTCGTTCACCAAAGCACTCTCCTTAACATCTCCCAGTCCTGGATGTCCTATTGCATCACGGATCGCCGGCCTCACACTCAACTTGATTTTCCGCCTTGGGTCCAGTCTCCCAAATGCACTCAACTCCTCCTTACATTTTCTTTAATCAATACTTACTCACAAACGCCTGCTTCTATATATTTAATCACTGTAACCCCTACCTCGTCTGCTGTCACATGCGCACGCTCATACACCCCTCCAGTTTCCGACATCTTCTTTACGGTTAGAGACACACACCGTACAGAATAACAACAAATAAACATGCGCACACATTACACACATACACACTTACATTATACACTGATATAAGCTCACAGCTTCGTACAGACAAACAACAAACATACACACACACTTACACAATTTCACACATTAATATTCACTCTATATACACAAGGATTTTTTCCCCTTTGATCACAGCCTTTCAAAAGACGATCGACTGTACTTCCTACACCATAAACGCTCCTATCAACAGTTTTCTAGGAGATGGTGAAATGAACAGACCTGCTTCTTCTCACAGAAGTTGTTTTCGTTCCTACCCCTGCTTACTCTCTTCTATCTTTCTATTTCTCTTTTAGCTTCACATTCTATTTTGCGATGAAAGAATAGCGTCCAAACGTAATCATTTTTCATACTATATTAATCATGAAACTAATATATATCTTCATTGTACTTCATCGTCTGTTGTGTTTTCCCATTTACTTTACACACACACATATATATATATATAGAAACCGTGTTGTGTCGGGAAGAGGGTAATCACAGTTAAAATAGGTACTTAATACATTGGTAGAGTATAGGCATCTTTATATATATATATATATATATATATATATATATATATAAGTATAAATATGGTACCAGGAAAAAATTAGGAAAACCTATATATATTTATATTTATATATCTATACATAACCCCCCCCCCCACATATATATATATATATATATATATATATGTATATATATATAAATATATATATATATATATATATATATATATATATATATATATATATATATATATATATATATATATATATATTCCGCCCATATCTAACATACATATAATTCATCACAATGATATTAACAGTGCCAGTGCTGAGATAGCCGTTTAAAAAGTATGAACAAATCATTTTATTTATAGACCAGTTCTTTTGTTTCAGAATAATAAAAAAAGCGTTTGGCGGAAAAACCTAATTGAGATTATTAAAAAGAAGTGGAGTTGGCAACGAGTTGGAAGTGAATGAGAAATGAAGCTGAAACAGCGAAATGCTGCAAAAGTTATTTGGTACTTTCATATTAGCATATGTTGTGGCGACACAGAGAAATTAGTATATTTGATGACATACAATAGCGTTTACATGGCTGTGTGTTGTGTGTGTGTGTGTGTGTGTGTGTGTGTGTGTGTGTGTGTGTGTGTGTGTGTGACAGTGTATGTCCCAGTTTGTCTGTAATGTGCGTATGTTACTGCATATATTTTTATGTGATTATCTGTGTATGGATTTGAATGTGTGGTAATGTGTTTGAATGTGTGACCGCGTGTACATATGTATGTATGTATGTATGTATGTATGTATGTACGTATGTATGTATGTATGTATGTATGTATGTATGTGTGTATGTATGTATGTATGTATGTATGTATGTATGTATGTATGTATGTTTGTATGTATGTATGTATGTATGTGTGTATGTATGTGTGTATGTATGTACGTATGTATGCATGTATGTATGTGTGTATGTATGTATGTCTGTATGTATGTATGTATGTATGTATGCATGTATGTATGTATGTGTGTATGCATGTATGTATGCGTGTATGTATGTATGTGTGTATGTATGTATCTATGCATGTATATATGTATGTATCTATGCATGTATATATGTATGTATCTATGCATGTATATATGTATGTATCTATGCATGTATATATGTATGTATCTATGCATGTATATATGTATGTATCTATGCATGTATATATGTATGTATCTATGCATGTATATATGTATGTATCTATGCATGTATATATGTATGTGTGTATATATATATTTTCGAGCAATGGAACAGCTTACTCTTAAAATTAATTTGCAATTGCCTGAGCATTCTAAAGTCACGTGCCCTCTTAACACAATCCTCAAGGAAATTGAGTGTGAAACAGTGTATGATATGGCTGGCCTTTCAAGTTACCAATACAACTAATTTTTGCCTGCTGAATGGACTGAAGCAAGGTGAAATGCAATATCGAACTCTCGACTTAAGTATCGCGAGCTGAACTTTCTAACCACTAAGTTATACACCTTCATGTTTATGCAGGATGATCATTTTAAATTAGTTCGTTGAACAATAAAGAAATCCCGAATCCAGGCCCGTTGCTTGGTTTCTTTTGTAAGTATCATTTACCATAATCTCGAGTTAACCCAACTGAATGTAGGAAAACTGCGCAGAAGCTTGTTTGTTGCGACTGTGCCTGTCATACAAATGTTCAGTCCTGTCATTCAGTGTGTTGCACTGATTCTCTTTGAGATGTACTCTAAACGAACACGTGAAATAACCAGCCACTCACACTGTAATTCAATGGGTTGGCTGTTCAGTTGATCAAACTACTGAATACTCATCATCGAAAGCGACAGAGATCTATTTACTTCTTTTTATGTATGTGTGTAATATCAGAATGCATATGTCCTAGATATATGAAATAAGTTGGTATGATTACAAATGGAAGGCTTTTGATCATAAATTTACTCTATCAGAGTTGACCAGGAGTTTAATAACAGAAATTATAACCACTGTTATTCAGCTGCTAATTAAAACAATTAGGGTTAACTTTGCCTTTCATCCTTAAATGGTCGATAAAATAAAGCACCAGAAATGAACTGGAGTGATTTAATCGACTTTACTTTACCCTCAAAATTGCTGGCCTTGTGCCTAAATCTGAAACCATTATTACTAAAATTTTATAGGATGAATATTTTACCTATTGGATTAATTTATAAACAACAAGCATTAAGAGTATTGAAACGCATATCTATATAAACTAGAAAGGTGGTAGATATGACTTTTGAGCAGCGTTTAATTTTTAACTTTTTCTTTACAATAACATACTTTCCTCTACGAGAGGATCAGTGAAGGTGTTGACAAGAAAAGGAATAGCTCTGATTAAACCATTTTGAACGATTCGTATGTTATATGTGTGAATGTTTATCCTCACGAAGTTATAGCGTAACAACTACGCATAAGTACCTTATCTTCTGCAACAACAACAACACACACACATATATATATATATATATATTGTGTAGGTGGTTCAATGAATTACTGGTACCAAATCAAGCACTCTATGCACTGGCAGAGTGTATATAATGGAGAAAAACAAGGAAGAAGTTTCATTTACATATAAAAGATATTTATTGTGCATCCGCCTGTTACGTGCATTTTGCAGAGGATTGGCTCAAGGTCACCCACAGGGGTTATGGACACGACTATATATATATATATATATATATATATATATATATATATATATATATAGTACTAGTAGTAGATACAGGTTAGATGATAGAAGAATAGATAGATAGGCAACACATCGCCAAGTTTTCCAAACCGGGTTCGTTAGCACATTTCTTTAGCAATGTTTTTGTGTCGTTGAAATTTATTATTCCTCACACATGTTTTGTTTGTAGAAATCTTAGTGATTCCCATACATTCTTAGACACAGAAGAGGAAAGATTGTGTTATGCTTAACGTTTTATGCTTAACAATACTTAAAAAAACTATAAAACAAATTATTAAAATGGCTTCCACCACACACACACATATATATATTTATATGTATATATATATATATATATGTGTGTGTGTGTGTGTGTGTGTGTGTGTGTGTGTGTGT
>OZ024743.1:322518-330018 GCA_964016885.1 Eledone cirrhosa
ACCCCGTAAGGATGAAAGGCAAAGTTAACCTCTATAATAAGGCATGGGGAAGATTACACCATAATAAGTTATAAAAGTAAGAATAAGGTAAAATATAAAGGAGGATAAAAGTGGAAATAATAAAGATAAAAAAATATATATGTAAAAAAATATATAGAGAATATATAAAGAAATATAAGCGAATATTTGGAGGGGAAAACACAATGTAAAAAAACCGATTTTTTCAAATAAAAATAAAAATATAATAATTATGGGGGGGAGAAAACGGGATAGAGAAATATGATCAAATGTGATTAGTTGAGAGAATATAAGATGATAATAGTTATGTCAAGTTTATACAGCTTAATAATAAATAATCTGTGTATCAGAGTTACAGAACCTTCAATTCACTTACAGGTTCAAGCCACGTGGCATTGTTTATCTGTGCGGTCATGCGCGTTTGTTTTTGACACCACAGCAGATGCACAAGTTCGTAAATTCCAATGCAGATAGAAATCTATTTTTGCTCACCCGGACATTGACGGAGGATCCAATATTCCTAGTTCAATATTTGTGTGGTGTTATTTTGGTCGCACAAATCAATCACTTGGTTATATATATATATATATATATATATATATATATATATATATATATATATATATATATATATATATATATATATATATATATATATATATATATATTTATATATATATATGTATATATATGTATATATATATGTGCGTGTGTGTATGTATATATATATATATGTATATAGATATATATGTATATATATATGTATGTATATATATATATATATATATATATATGTATATATATATATATATATATATGTATGTGTGTGTATGTGTGTGTGTGAGTCTGTACTTATGCCTGTGTCTGTGTGTACGTATGGGTGTTTGTGTGTATATGTGTCATTGTGTATGTATGTGTGCCTGTGTTATTGTCTGTATAAATATTTTCGGCTGTCTAATCCGGTAAATAGAGATAAAATATAAACCAGATTGAAATGATCACAACTTTGAAGAGTGCGTTCCAATATGTCCAGATTAATATGACTCAAATCAATGAAAGCCTTAGAGAATATATATAACAGGAGGTGTGCACGCATGTTTTGTTTGTGTCGGTATGCATTCACTGTTATTTTGTTAGAGCTAAGGTTTCGAATATGGCACATTCCTCGCGATAGCATCAGTTTATGTTCGCCAAAATCTTTCTCCACTTTTTATTTGTTCAAACCTTCTTAGTTGTTATAAAAGAAGGCTCCACATTTTTTTTATGTCTAGTATTTTTAATTTAGAAGCTCTTAGTCTATCTGATGCTACAGTTGAAAGTTGTTGCCCATTTGCCGAACCACAGACACAATGCAGTTGGCAGCTATGTCGTTTGCTCAATATGCCTACACTTCCACTCAAAATCAGAAATGGTATAAGTATGTATAAAACAGGACACAATAGAACGATCAGGCTGCAATAATGTGGGTCATGTTAGTACAGAATGACAACGAAATCAAGGCAAACATCCATGCCATAACTACGAAGGACAGGAACAAAAGTCTCTGAAGTCTAATAGACCCTTATTCACCCTGACACAAGTATTATATAGATCAATGTAGAGAAACTACCAAAGTACAAGGATCTTGAAACAAAAATGATCAAGAAGTTTCAATAGGAGAGTAAAACAGTATCAATAATAAATACTTGGAATACTATGGTGTACTAGAATTTGAATAATCTATAAAAAGAAAAACACACAACGCTACACCCAGTCCAAAATATGCAAGGTACTTTCAATTTGCAATACAACTCACATAATACAATTTCAGCACAGCCACTACTCTACAGAAGTTCATCTAATAACGATGGACCGTCTTAAAACTACCTTTAAAAAAGCTTCTCATACATGGGGAAAAGGCGGGATTGTCACGACTGGAAATGATTTGATCATAGGCGTAGCTCTTTTCTTTGTCTACCGTTTGTGTAGTTTAACCCTAGTTCAACACTAATGCAGTAGATCTATGGTTAAAGGAATTCCAACCGTGACTATACCGTCTTCTTTTATATACTGGGAAACCAGGATCACAGTATCCCAAATGTAGTTTTCTAAAGATGTCATTCGAAGGTGATTTAGCTGCTAATTGATAGAAGTTGAGATAACCAACAGAAACTTTCTCGTTGGGTGATTTTTTAAAATTATTTTTATTATTGTTTTCTTCTTAGTGGTTGTGGTAGTGGTGATGCTGATGTTGGTGAGTGTGCGTTGAGAAGTTGCTTAAATGGACCGAAATATGATGCAGATTGCAGTTCAGAAGAGAAAGGATACGATAACCTGTCTTGTGAATTATCAATTCAGTAGTTTGTGAGTTTTAATCAGCAGTAGATATTTCATTGTGTTTTTGGCTGCAACAGAATATTTTATTCGTTGTTTCCACTCGGTGTTCTTAGCTAACTGAAATAGATTTAAGTTTCCAGATGTTTGGGAATACTACATAGTTCAGCCAATAAAATCAAAACTGAACACAAAATATAAAGAGCCCTTCATTTCCCACTTCAGCGCAAGCCGAAGGGTGGGGGAAGTTGGAATTTTAAAAGTACATTTGTGTTTATATATTTAGTGATAAGACATTGTACAAGTATGATAAGACATAGCAAGGATGAATGAGGGGGGGGGGGATAAATAGTATAAAGGAGAGGAGCGGAAGGAGGAAACTGGAGAAGAAGTGCCCCACCACTACCCCACTACTCTATGACAGCATTTATAGGGTCAGCTTTTGAACCCACTTCCCCCTTTAGATATATTCATGTCTGATGTCTAGGCTTGAATCACCATCTTTCTTTATGAGTTTTATTTAATGCCATGCCTGTTGCGATATGAAATGTTCTGACTTATAATATTTCGATATTACGTGGCCTATATCCTTATCAACAACTTCACCTGTGAGTATGTAAAATATAAAATGGATGTCTACTTTTCTTAACCTTATCTAAAAATATTAACTTTCTCTTCACCACACACACACACACACACACACACACACACACACACACACACACACACACACACACACACACACACACACACACACACACACACACACATATATATATATATATATATATATATATTGCGAGAGAGCATATGAGAGATTTGAAATTACAGTCGCCAAAATGCGATATAAGTAGTAATCACTATAAATAATTCGGGTAAAATATCCCTAGAGACAAAAGAAAGTAGACACACGAGAAACATTTTTTTCCATTTCCCAGAGTACTTTATACTATTATTCATGGTTAACTGCATAGTGGCGACGATATTTACAAATTTCAAATTTCCCAATAATGCGTAAGTTAACCAATGTTATATATATATATATATATATATATATATATATATATATATATATATATATATATATATATATATATATATAGTTGTGTATAATGATAGCTATGGTGCTTCCATAGGCGGTATGCCAAAATTAGCACTCGATATTCATCAGAGTAGAGTGTAGATAGTATAAAGAAAACGAAAAATCAGTGATGCATCTGGACTTAATTTATTGCGTGTTACAATTGTTTCTCCGGCAGGTAGCTCGAGACATGGTCCCTGTATGGATCTGGCTGATTCTACGGCTGCAGGTTCTTTCAGACACGAGTATTTCGTTTGGAGCAGATTTTAGTGATATATGTATATATATATATATGTATATATACGTATATATATATGTATATATATATTTATATATACATATATATATATAAATACACACACCTATGTAAGTATATATGCATAGATACATACTATTGGAAGGCTGTTGATTCCTTTACACATACACATGCCCATACACACACTATACACTTACACACACATATATATTCATTTAAGTATGTGAATGTTAGAGTATGTTGAACCATACCAACAAAATATGAAAATATATATTAGTCTTTATAATTTTGTAGAAGCAATTAAGTAAATCGCATCAAGTTAGATTAATTATTGCTTGCAGCAAATCCCCATTAGTATTGTCACTGTCGTAGTTTTATTATCATTATTATTAGTAGTATTTTTTAGAAACAATTATTATTATTAGTATTTTTTACACATTTTTATACAAATTCATATGCTTATTGATAATTGGTGCTGCGCGTGTATGTGTGTGTGTGTATGTGTTTGTGTGGATTTTAGTCTTCAAATTTATTCATTATTACTATATATATATATATATATATATATATATACAAAGAGAGAGAGAGATAAATAGATATATGTGTGCGTGTGTATGTGAGTGTGTGCATGCCTATATAAATATGTGTATATATATATATATATTTATTAAGGCATGTACACACGCTCACACACACACATAGATATGCATATATACACACACATTCTATATATATATACGTATACATTATGCAGCGATTTTTCTAACATTTCGTAAGTTTTAAATATGTTTTCGTTTAATGAGACTGGTTTCATATTTGTTCTGCTTATTAATCATCTCATTAGTGAATATTCGCAAGAAGACATGTTATAGATATACATATCCTCATCATCAATATTATCATGTTTTACCAACATTGCAGTCGGCTAATCTGACAGGAGTTATCTCCCTTGCATGTTATAATCTTTCAATGTTGTTTACGTCTGCTAATTGCTAGGATAATTTCAGGTGATTCAAGTTTTCGAACTCACTATGTCACATATGTGAGTTCCTACAGCTTATGTATGTATATAAGTACGTACGTACGTACGTACGTATGTATGTATATATGTATATATGTATGTATGTTTATATGTATATACGTATGTATGTATGTATGTATGTATGTATGTATGTATGTATGTATGTATGTATGTATGTATGTATGTATGCACCTACGTATGTGTGTATGTATGTATGTGTGTGTGTTTGTGTATGTGTTGGGTGTTTGTGTGTGCCAGTGTGTGTCTGTGTGCACGCGTGTTTGTTTCAAGGATATCACTTATGGTATCTAAGAAATCTTTTTTGCAGACCATAAATATGTCAACTTAGCTAACGATACAAGAAAGAAAGAGATAAAGTCACTGTGTATGTGTGTAAGAAAGGGAGAGAGGGGGGGGGGGGGGGATAGAAAGAAAGATAAAGTGAATGTATGTGAGTGAGAGATAGATAGATAGATAGATAGATAGAAAAAGCGAGAGGGAGAGAGAGAGAGAGAGAGAGAGACGGAGAAAACAAAGTAGTGTACAGGCAATCATAACATAACATGAATTCGATCTTATATTACTTTCTCTATTTTTATTGCAGCGTCACTCTCATAAAAGACACACACGTACACACGCACAGGCACACGTACATACCCTTACACACACAAACACACATACATAGATGCCCGCCCGCGCCCCCTCATTCACACACCTGCTCAATTCTATACAAACATAAACAGAATCATTTGACACTCTATCACTGTCTGTCTCTTTTCTTCGCCCTTTCGCTCTCTCTCTCTCTCTCACTCTCTCACTTACAGATGCACTCCATGTTTTCCCACTGGTGTCTCTCTCACTGTTCATGTTTATCAATACTCAAAACTTTCAGTCTTCTACTCAGCTTCTCCTCTCCCACAAACGTCCCTATTCCTTTCCCTTCTCTCTTACACACATAGTAATGTCTCTCTCTTCACTTTCTATCTGGGTCTCTTTCACTCTCTCTCTCTATCCTGCTCTGTCAATCAATTATCCCTCTATTACACTCTACCTTGCCTTTTCCTCTCCGCACTGAGACCAAATCAACTCTCGCATTCATGTCTTTCTCTCTTTCTCCCCCCCCCCCTCTCACACACACACACACGCACACACATACAACATTCTCTGTCTCCTTTGTTATTCAGTGTTATATAACTCTTTCAAATTATCTGCTGTTATTTCTCCCTGACTTATGACATCCTTTGATAATATATCTGCCGTACATATTACCAGTGACTCCCGCCACTCAACGATCGATGTGTCCTCTCCAAACTAGACCAGTTAGGGGAGAACACGTATTAAGTTTTGCTTTGAACCCTTTTGTTTTACCTGTGAAAAAGGCGCCTTAGCCCTGAAATATGTTGAAATATACTGGGTAAAAACAATACTTTGTTTTGTTTTATTTGTCATTCTTTACCATTTACTATAAATATTTGGCATGTTAGCTTATCATAATCATATTACAAATGTATTACAGTGACAAAATGTCTGACTGAATACTGAATCATTTTTTTCCGTTCCTTCCTTTTCTCATTTTTTCTCATCCTATTTCGTCTTTTATTTCTTCTGATGAAGGACTAGAGTCCGAAATGTTTGGACTCTTTTCCAACTAGTTCAATGGTTAAACTAAATTATTTTGTTTAAAGATTTTATTTCGCAGAATGATTATTCTGCTAATTGCTCGAATGATCTCAGTTAATCGAAAATTTCCAAAACATTGTACTACACATAGGATGCACTACTCTCTTTATATATATATAAGCCATAAGAGCTATTTCATGTCTTATACTTGTCTTTCTGCGCAGGTGACATATAGCTGTCTAAACGACAAAACTCTAGACAGGAAAATTGAATTTAAAGTCACTCAGTTGAATTTTAATGAATTTAGTAATGTGATAGGCTTGTTACAGGAATAATATGTATGTGATTATAGCCAATTAGACAGAATGGGTGCTGACAAATCACAAACGAAATGAATTAAAAAAAAATACCAGTTTATGAAATTAGAATAATTTATTACCCCTCTAGTAAATTATTGTATACCATTCCCTCCATTAACTATAGATGGGATCCAAACATTTTCAGTTGCATAAGATCAGCCCAAGCGATAGAAAAGGTACATAGTGGAGACAGCATATATACGGGTGCGTGTGTGTGTATGTGTATGTATCTGTATATATATATGCATATATATATATATATATATATATATGTGTGTGTGTGTGTGTATGTATATATATATATATATATATATATATATATACATACACACACACATATATATATATATATAAATATATATATATGTATATGTATATATGTATATGTATGTATGTACATATATATATATTTATTCATATCTATATATATATATATACATATATATATAGATATGTATATATATATATATAGATATGTATATATATATATAAATTTTCTAGTATTCTACTCTAACCATAATTTTCAGTAGTACCACCCTACATAAATTCCTCAATTTAAGATTGACCTGTAGTATCGAATTTCATACTATAAACCCCAATTGAATATATATCTGACCAGGAATGCTTTTTGTGAAAATCAGACATATGGAACTATTGTCATCTTGCCTGACGGTTTGAACTTTACAACACCACCTGCCTCTTTGAGGTCAAATACCAACCCTACAAGCATCTTCAAACTGACCAATGAGAATTAAGACTATTCCTGCTGACAACATTAAATTATTCCTAACAAACTCATATGTCCCAAGGGTCTGATACAATCAACACCATA
>OZ024743.1:335018-352518 GCA_964016885.1 Eledone cirrhosa
TCTGCGCTTGACCGTCCTGCATCTTCAATAAACTATCTGGATATTTTACTCTCATAAACGTACAAATTAATTTTAGATAAAGAGTATGGGAACCTACTAATTTTGATAAGAATAAACGCTTGATAACGTTATCTATAATTATAATAATTGATTTCTTTTGTACATATAGGTACATACGCATATATAACAAAACCAGTATCTCCATTCCCAACAACAACGACGTAAAATTCCACCACTGCAACTAGTATTCATCACCACCACCTACTGCTTCTTCGTAGCTAGCGCACTTTTCTTTTGATCTCTACAATAATTATTGTGGTTGTACAGAGGTTTACTTGAATCAGTAACATATTCAACAGTATGTGTCATACTCTCGCTTTCTTATCGCGCACGTGTGTGCATATATATATACATATGTATATATATATATATATAAGTCTAAAGTCTGTCTTAAGCCAGAAGGCTCTTTTGGCCAGACCTTATCCCGGTCTCATGGCGTGAAACAACTGAGAGTACAAGTCTTCGCCCTAGACAGGACGCTAACTGTTGCTGGTACTCATTTTTAGCTGAGTATACTGGAGCAACGTGAAATGAAGTGTTTTGCTCAAGAACACAACACGCAATCTAGGAATCGAACCCAACACACTTACCACTAGGCCACGTGCCTCTCTCTCTCTCTCTCTCTCTCTCTCTCTCTCTCTCTCTCTCTATATATATATATATATATATATATATATATATATATGGTGGGGGAGGGGCGTGCGCATGTATATATTATTCTATGAGAATAATGTTATTGTACCAAGGGAGATGGTCGAACTGAGATTACACGCTGTAAAATATATCAATAAATAATTATTTGATAATATAATCCGTAATTATCATAAACCGCTTCCTGTGTATATAGATATATATAGATATTTATGCTAAATACATTCAGGCACATCGTTCACCGTAATACACCAGAATCTCCTCACCTAATATTCACATATGATCCAACCACTACATTTGTCGCCATCTACTACTGAGGTATTATACTCAATATAATCGTCTTCATCAGTGATGCCGAAATATATTTCGTTGCGGAAACCTGAAATTATTTTCCAAAACTTGAAGAAACAAAACTATGTCTTACGAACAATTCATGCTACGACATTGAATGAAACAAATATAGTCATAGAGAGAGAATGTATGTACTATGTATGTATGTATATATATATATATATATATATATATATATATATATATATATATATATATATATATATATATGTGTGTGTGTGTGTGTGTGTGTGTGTGTGTGTGTGTATGCATGTATGTATGTCAGGTCACCAGTTGGTGCTACTGGTAACATGTATCCCAGTACAACCTGTCAAAGGGCAAAGGAGCTCTTAAGAGTCAATGGCCATCCAAAACCACCGGGAGAGATGACCCCTTAGCCTTTGTCAAGGCAGAATTCTAGGAGAAGGAAAACTTTGACATAACACCTGCGACCCTGATGGTATCCAATGATGTTGACTTGTTCTTCTTTTTGGTAAATATCATCTTGGTTAAGAGAGTGGGACTGGCTTTGTGCAGTGCCTTTGCTCACTATAAAAGCTTCACGGCACAGGCATTGCTTTATATCTGGAGATCTCTCTGCACTTGTCGTCACATGGTACCAAGGGCCCAGCACTATGTGTCAATAATTGTCACAAGTGTAGTGTTTGTACCAGAGTTTTCAAGTCGCTGGCTGGACTAAAAAGTCACACTCGTTCAGCGCATCGGTAGGGCTTCTCCTACATGGATATAAAGTAGTGGCTGTACTCGAAAACGAGTTGGCAGCCACCATGTATGTTTGTATATATGTATGTATGTATGTAGGCAATATTTTATAACATTTCAAAAAGTTTACCTAAAATCGCGGAAACCAAGAATTTTTGTTGCGGAATATTTTTGGTAAATATTAGTCTACTTCAAACCCTCGTATTACCGTTAAGAATCAATATGGCAATTGCAACTATAAACGGTGGATTAGCAGATCAGATGGAGCGTTAGACAAACGCATACTGGCATTTATTATTACTGGATTGGCAGGTGGATTGGCAGTATCGGTAGAGGGTCGGACGCCATGCTTCGCAGCAAAGAGTTACGGCCCTTTATGGTCTGAGCTCAAATCCCGCCGAGGTTAACTTTGCCTTTCAACCTTAAGGGGTCGATAAAATAAAGTACCGGTAATACACTGGATAATTGCTGGCCTTGTGCCAAAAGTAGAAACAATTATTACTTTGTACGTTCTGAGTTCAAATCCACCGAGAAGATTTTTGTCTTTCATAATTCGGGATCGATAAAACAAAGCACCAATGAAGTACTGATGTCGATATAATCGACAACTCCTTTCTTTCCAAATCACTAGCCTTATATTTAAATGCGAAACCCCTATTACAATTACAATTACTACCGCCACTACTGTTTGTTGATGCTACCTGTGTCTGGGTGAGAATTGCTACAAAGTTTGCTGCGAGTGCATGGTACAATGTACGGTATATAACCGTCACAAACTAAAGTCGAATATGATGAATAGTAAACATTTCAAACTTTATTCAGTAATGTATAGAAAATACACACCGAGACTCGCACGAAAAAAGGAAATATGGATAATCTATTGATTCATTCTCAAGACGCATTAAGATAATCCTTAATCGGGTTAATGAATTCTCAAAATAATTTAAATGCACTTTAAAGGTATGTGTGTACCTATGTATAACACACACAGATATATATATATATTATTAGGAGCAATAAAGCTAAATACTACTACTAATAATAATAAATATTATTATTATGATTATGATAATTGGGTAATTGCTGGGTAATTGCTGGCCTTGTGCCTAAAGTAGAAACAATTATTATGATTATGATAATATTCACATCATCTTCATCATCGACTGACATTTTTCACTAGCGGTCCGATAATTGATATAGCTGTAAAGAAGACACAAGACGTTCGGATTATTTGCTTACTACTACTATTACTACTACTACTACTACTACTACTACTACTACTACTACTACTACTACTACTACTGCTGCTGCTGCTGCTGCTGCTTCTGTTGCTGCTACTACTACTAGTACTACTTTGTTTTAAGAAAAACCCTGTACAAATAGAAAATATAAAGTCTGCAGATTAAGCCCACAGGTTAACTGTAAGAATAGGAATATAACATATATAGGTTAAACGGCTCATAGTATAAGAGAAAAGATGAAAGAACATTGGCGAGTAGACCAAGACGAGAAAACCCCATCAGTACTCTACCAACATGCCAGAATGGAATATCGTGTCTCACTAAGGAATATCTAAACACCGACAGATTATAGAAGCAACAAATATAAATGAACTTCGACACCAGCATTAAATAGAAAACATGAATAGAATAATAACAACAATAAAAACATAGTCACTATGGACAATATAAAGACACACAAGAAGAAAACTTATAAGAGTCATGGACAGAGATACCCTGCCACACACACACACACACACACACATACACTCACACTCATACTCACACACGTACACACACACACACACTAACACACACACATATATATATACATATATATATATATATGCATATATATATATATTGCAAACTTGCAATATATAAGTTGAAAATTGCAAACTTGACTGTCACCACACATTATGAACCTGAAGATTGCGAAAGCATGAAAGTACTTGTTCAATTAACACTTAACATTTAATATTCTACCATACTATTTCATTCTAATACCATTATACATTTTAAAGGATTGTAAATAAAACGAGTAAATCAGACAAAGTTTGAATTCCTTTTATTAATATATATATATATATATATGTATATATATGCATATATATATATATATATATGTATATATATGCATATATATATATATATGCATATATATATATATATATATATATATATATATATATATATATATATATATATATATATATATATATATATATATATATATATATATATATACATATATATATATATATATATATATATATACATATATATAATACAAAAATCAGGATAACAACTAACCAACTATTGACAAGTGGGAAAGAGAGACGAGAGTGAAATAAGACACACCCTCGGATGTAATGCGTGCAGCTCAAAAAGACAAGGTGGTATAAAACAGAACAAAGAGGTGACAGAAAGTAACAAAAATAGTCTGTGAAGAACTCACAGTATGTGTGATGAACGAGTTTTGACAATTAACAACTAAATAACCATCCGGTTATTAAACTAACCGACCTAAAATTATAATAATACATTGACGGGAAACTCAACTGGAGGGTGTGTTTTTACTGGCAGCATGACCTCCACCCCAAGTATAACAACACCTGTTTCAACACACGTTTCTACATAAAGAAATCTTGCTAACAAATAAGAAGACGAAGTATATATATATATATATATATATATGTGTGTGTGTGTGTGTGTGTGTGTGTGTGTGTGTGTGTGTGTGTGTGTGTGTGTGTGTGTGTGTGTGTGTGTGTGAGAGCAGGTTTTCTAAATCGTATTCAGTACTTAACAAACATTTAGTCTATCTAGCTCACAAGGACGACAGACAAAGTTGAACTCAGCAGGTTAACAATTCAGAAACTAGTAAATACTGCACGATAATTTGCCCGACGTTCTACTGATTCAGCCACACATTGTCACTAATTATTACTACTTATTATCCTCATCAGTAGTAATAATTATTTCCACTTTTAACGCATGGCCGGCAGTTTGAAAGGAAAAGAAAAATCGATTAAATCAACCTTAGTGCGTTACTGGACTTTATTTAATCGTCCCTGTAAAGATGAAAGGCAACGCTAAATTCAGTGGGATTTGAACTTAGAACGTAAAAGGCCGTAACTATATGCTGCGAAGCATGTTGACCAACGCTATAAGAACCCAACCAATCCACCACCCATTGGAATAAGACAAAAAAGTTTGATAGAGAAAGGTATAGTTGTATAAATCTCTCCTAGTGCTATTTTGGTACTTTATTTCACCGACGCTGGAATTATGGAAAACAAAGTGCAAATTTGAATAAGGTTACAAAATTTGAATAAGGTTACAAAATTTGATGGAAGGATTTTTTCTTTCTGTATTCATTTGTCATCATACTCAAACAGAGATTATGTTATCAATCTTGAAACTATGCCAAATAGAAGAAAAAATAGCATTGAAATTAGAATGTAATTAAATACTGATAGGTATTTTGTCAAACTCTTCTTTGGACTATATCATCTATCGGCCATCATCTGAGGATAACAACGATGATAAGGATGAACAGGAATAGTAGATGATGGCTGAAAAAGAAGCCTACTGTTTTATATGATCAAACATGTTCAAAAATACAGTTCTGAACAACCAGGGAGATTGTTATTAGTTTTAGATAATTAAAGAACAGATAGACGTGTGAAACTTATATATCAGATAGGTGGAATGGCAAATTTCGTCGGTTATATTTCGGGCTTTTAAGATAAATCTCATCATAGACTGTCTAAAGAAACTTCCACGCCCTTTCTTGTCTTATCAACAGAAGTTTAAGGTTGCCTCAAAGATCTTTTTTCCTCACTTGATTATTTTGCTTTAGATATGAGAAAATCCCCTCCACACAACATCTTGTCTGTTGGTAGTAGGTTGGAGTGAGAGGACTGCTGATAGAATAGAAAAATCTTTAAAGTATTTGATAGTTCTTCTTTGTTAATTATGATTGCCAGAGTTGTTAGAGCACCAGATTAACTAGCTCGTCATTCGTTCCGACTCTCTGCGTTCTGAGTTCAAATCCTGCTGTGGTCAACTTTGCATTTCATCCTCTCTGGACCTACAAATAATGTACTAATCCATGAGCGGTAGAAGGGTCGGATGTTGAAAAGCTGGAAGAGAGGCTTTGCAGTATCTGTTGAGGCTCTGTGTGTTCCGATTTCAAATTCCGCTATCTGTCACCAGAAAAAGGATGACGCTCCTACCAATATCTGTGACTGATAGAAAGCATCAGCAATGAAACGATCAATGTAAACATAAGTTTCTTTGTTTTAGTCAGACGGCTGGCAAAACAATAATAAATAGGGTTATAGTTTTATGTCCCTTTTCCATGTTTTCAGGTTGCTAAGTGACTCATAGTACAAGATAACTCTCTGTACTAAACGTCACTCCGTCCAAATGCTAACTCTGTTGTTAGTTATTTTCAGCTGTCTTATTCTCTTTCAAGTTCAGCATCACATCAACTAGGTTATCGAAATTTTAAAATGGTGGTGGCTTCTTCGTAATGGACTCACAGTCTCTTTTTTTTAGCCTGGGCTTATTTCGTTTACTCTCCTCTATTCCCTATTGTGTCCCAACTTTCCAGTCTCTATCAATGTTCTGCTATCGCAAGATGACAGGGTGTGGCTAATGCTTATAACTTCTGGTAGGCTCTGTTAACTCTCGTCTTCTTGGTGCTCTACTTCGTTGAAGAATGGCCAAGTATTTAGAGTGTTGGACTCACGATCATAAGGTTTAACACTTGGACAGTGTCACGAGTTGTATTCTTCAGCAACAAGCTTCATTTCACTTGCTTTTTATGGAAGTAGGGCCATTATTCTTAAAATATCCGAGAAACTTGCAAAGGTATTCGTAGGAGGTCAAGGAAACCCGTTTGTGTGTGAGCTATAAATTTCAGGTTTACTTTTAATTTCTCAGCCTCTGGTGCCAGTTACACCGTCAATAAGGCCATTTAATTTATCTTAGCATCAAATCAGTTGAATCATGTTGCTGGGGCTAGAGTCGCAGTCACCATGGTCTTCACATTAGCTATGAGATTATAATCATATAATTATAAACCGGTGGGTCATATATATGATTATCTTTATACACGCAAATGCATATGGTGAAACACGCAAATAAACACGCACTCATACAAATGTATGGATGTATGTATCTATAATTTTATTTTATTTTATTGAGATTATTCAGATTTCTGTATAAATCCTATTGGCGCTAACTACTATAAAAAGGCAACAATACGAGGCACAATTACTTCTTCCTAACGATGAGACTATGAAGGTCTCAAATTATTGATGCTGGATTTAGAATCTATAGTTTCAAAGGTCAAAGAAACTCATAAAAAAATTTGAAAATGCATCCATTAAAACAATTAAATTAAATTAAACTAGAAGCCTGTCGTGTTTTCAATATTACAAATGAATCACCAAATGAGTAATTGTATTTGAGTATTAGTAGCTGAGTATTCTCCAGACACGTCATGATGTGTTACAAGACTAACCCTTTGAAGTGAATCTATTTAAAAAAGGTGTCTATACAGACCCTGCTATCCAATTTGAATTATAAAGCTTGAGTCAATCCGAATAAATAGTAGCAGTCCCTGACTAAGATGCCACACAATGGATTCAAACCAAAACATAATGGTTGCGAAATGAACATTTCCAGCTCTCGGCAATTTCTTTTATTCTATTCTCCCCTCTATCTCTTTGTATATATATATATATATATATATATATATATATATATATATATATATATATATATATATATATACACCAGATATAATGATATGGGACAGGGAAAAGAAGGCATGCACAGTAGTGGAAGTTAGCTGCCCAGTAGATGCCAATATAATATCAAAGATTAGCGAAAAGGAGAATATCTATGCAGAACTAATGAGAAATCTGCAGATACTCCACCCTGACTATACCTTCAAATTTATACCTGTGATTATTGGGGTACTGGGATATGTTAGTAACTGCCTCAGTACAAATCCTGAGAAGCCAGGCTTCACAGAAACAGAAAGAACACAACTGGTTAGAAATTACATGTACATTCCATTGATGGAACAGTAAAAATATGTGAAACATTCCAACAATTCTTTATCTAATAACTGTATGTACACATGTACAGATACAAAGCATATGCACATGCACACATATAACTGAAAACATCCACATCCACACATACAATAACATCGATAGCTGCACACATATGTATGCATGCAGATATGCAGGCATATCTATCTAGCTGATGTGTATATTCCAATGAGAGAGTCTTGTATCTATGTTTGAAACCGACTCTCTCTCTCTCTCTCTCTCTCTCTCTCTCTCTCTCTCTCTCTCTCTCTCTCTCTCTCTCTCTCTCTCTCTCTCTGTCCCCCTCTCTCTCTCTCACTCGTTCTCTCTCTCTATTGGCAAAAACATTTATGAAATTATAAAACCAGACGAACATACACACATATATACATATATGTTATAAATAAATTTATGCACGTACATTTGATAAACATACATTCAGCAAACAACTGTGATTAAACTGGTGGGCCTCCTCTATAGGACGAACCCGAGAACAATTCAACTAGTTTCGGTTGACAATTAATACCTTATTCAGATTGTCGACTCGTGTCTGTCATACAAATAGAAAAAGCTGCTTAGAGCCACTCATAATAATTTTAAATGTAGCCTATATCTGGAGACCTTATGGATAACTTATGTCTTTAACATGTAATGGGTGCCTCATTCCTCACCCGATAACAAAATATAACATTTGAACAACTCTCACACACGCACACACACACACACAACACGCACACACACAAATACACACACACGCACACACATGCACACACACACATATATATATATATAAAGAAAGAAATGTTTAGATAGATACATACACACGTACACACATTCACACTGAAACACACACACACACATATGAGTTCACAGTTTGGTAGGAGGCGTGGTAGTCCCATTAGTTCAAGCATTTGTTAGTAATGTCGTGAGATAGGAGAATGGCTTTGTCAAATCTCTTTGCTAATTAATTACATTTTAATTGAAGAGTAACTCTTTCTACATATGTGTTTGCTGTACAATAATTTAAGCCTATACACTGATACAAAACACGCAATCTCTCTCTCTCTCTCTCTCCGACTAACACACGTTCTCATACACATACAAATGTGCATCCACATACAAATGTGGATGCACATACAAATTAGACGCAAATACACCCACAGTGAATATAGAATCACATATGTACTCAATATTCGTTTCTTAGTTTTGTAGTTTTCCCGCGTCAATACATTTACAATCTTTTATATAATATATAATAATTTCCTCCGCCTTCTTATCTTCTTATGGTATACATTATCTACTATAGCATTATAATTTCCGGAGTGGAAACCTGTTTGGTGAGTCATTTGACTTCATCTGCGAACGCGAGAGGTAACTTTAGCTATTGCATCATGATAGAGCCATATTTGGTTATTAAAAGCCTATAATATATAGTCGTTAGAGCAAGAACAAAATGTCTTGCAGTAATTATTCCGGCACTTTCGTTTATTGAGGCCAAATAAATAATGTAATAGTACACGGTGGTGGATTAGCAGAATTCTAACAGTATTGGACCAGATACCGTGTGGTATTTGCTCCAACACAACGTTATAAGTTAAAATCCCGGTGTAGCTTATTCAGGACCGGGGGAATTTAGCAGAATTCCTACTGTTGCAAATCTCTGGCAAGAGTTCTAGTTGAGCTTACTTCTCCCTTCCCTTCTTCCCTCAAATCTAGGAGGCCTTGGAAAGATATGTGTGCAAGCCCCCCCCTCTACATAAAAATCTAATTTATAAACATACATACATAAACACGTACACACGTGGACACAGACACGCACGCGCGCACACACACACAATGAGCATAATACAAAATGGAATTTGATCGTTTATGAAAGATTTAGATAAAGATTATAGATCTTTCACGATGCAATTATTATTATTATGAGAAATATTTATATATTGGAGTTGACGATGATAATGATAGTGCTATTGGAGTTTGTGGTGATAATAGTCCCACACATATCCTATCTGCATATATGTGTGTTTGTGTGTGTGTGTGTGTGTTTATGTATGTGTGTGTACAAGTAATCATATTTCGCATTTTGCTTTACCCTTCGACAAATACCGAAAGACCTATACTTTGCTGAGAAGATCAGTATAGGGTCGAAATAAGTCTGGTGTTGTCTTGTGAATTCCACGAAACTATAAACAATATTGATCATAGACCATTGTGTAATATAGTTTAATTTTCTCAGCACATATTAATTTTACTGCTCCGTGCACTAAATACTGTTTGTTAAATCTGACCTAACCTATTACTCACTATACAGAAACTGGTAATGCATGCTTAAATGACTGTAAAGCCATGTCAAGTTTTCACACCATAGCTAAGTGAAAAAAATATTTCTGTCTCTCTGCCTGCATATTTGCCTATATATACATACATATATGTTCTAGTATGTTGCCTAACCTGCGCTGTGTATGCAACACGACAATCAGTGAACTATGATTCAATTGAATTCAAGCACTCGACGACATCTGTATCCTTTCAAATGCGAAAGGATACACATGACAGAGTATACGTATAATAATGATAATTGCGAAAGTCAAATGTAGACAGTCATCATCCCTTCATAATCAGCCGTAATGCATATTTTTGTGGCATTCAAGATTACATGATGCTGTGATCACGCCACCACTAACACGTTTTCATCAGACAGCATCTTAGGTAATAACCTTCTTTTGTAGTATTGCTAATGAAAGGTTGTGGATAATGGGACGGGCGATTTGGATGTTTCTTTTATCAAAGCCCCTCCACTTGCTTCAACCATCCACTCAACCAAACACCTCCGTACTTCTCCCCTACACTCACACAACATTGAAACACCACCCTATCTCAACTCACCCTAATACCAGTTTACTCCAACCATCAAACACCACCTTGTTTCAGCCATTGACACTCAACGAAACACTACCTTACCTCAACCATCCACGTACTCAAACTTTCTCTTGCCTCAACCATCCACTCAAATACCCCCCCCCCCCCTACCTCAACCATCCACTCACCCACTGACCCACTCAGTAAATGATTAACCACCCATTCATTTAATATATTAAACTACTATTTCTTCTCTTGCCTCATCTAAACAAAACTCTCTTTCTCTCTCACTATCTCCTCCCCCTCTTATCTCTCTCTCCCCTCCTCCTCTCTCTCTTCCTCCTCCTCTCTCTCCTCCTCCCCTATCCCCCCCTCTTCTCCTCCTCTATCTCTCTCAGCAGTCACACACACACGTACAAACATACACACATACACATACATATGCACACGTACTCATTCGAAATATTTCAATAAAACAATCTCTGATCAACTCTCTCTACTCCCGTACTACTTCCTATTCCGGCCCGTTACCATTTTCCTTTGTTCCACCTTCCTGTGACACTAATTACCTACATTTTAAATATAATAACACCTTTTTATAATATTCTATTCTTCCTATCTTTCCGTCTTAATTATTATGTTTTTTCCATGCACTAAACATATATATATACACATATAAAAATATACATACACACGTATAAATATTTCTAAGCGCATATACATACATTCCAAACACGCACGTGACATAAATTCATTCACAGTGTGTCTGTTTGTAAATGAGTGTTGTGTGTGTCGGTGAGTGTATATTTATATATGTGTAGATGACCTAGCAGGTATGTTTGTGCGTATGAATGATTTTTAAGTTTCTTTCTGTGTGCGTACGTTTATTACTTCAGTACCGTATTTTTCAGAATAAAAGATACACAGGTTTATCAGACCCACACTTAACTCTCAGGGGATATGTTAAGCTATAAATATATTTCATGTATATATATACATATGTATTAAGGTGAAGCGTTCAATTCCCAGACTGGGCAGGGCAGCTTGTCATAACATTAAGCAAGAAAATTTATTTAACATTGCTTCATCCACTCAACTGGAAACAACGAGATACGATGATACTAGTCTCAAACTGTATAGGTTGTTGCATTTTACTCGGATAACAGCGATTGCGTGGAGAAAAGGGTCTGCCATATATGGGTGACTGACGGCGGGTCTTCCATACACACACGCGCACACACATACACACAAACACACACACATATATATAAATATACATTTATGTATACATACGTATACGCATGTGTGTGTGTGTGTGTGTGAATGTGTATGCATTTTCACATGTTTTTAAAGTTCAATATTATTGACGTTTTGTAGAACGGCGTGGTAATAAATTAACAGATGTTGTGTTTTATGTTCATGTATTGTTTCTAGGCTGTGGTTGCTTTTGGTTAATGTAAAAACTGTAACAAACGATGGAGAGCTGTACATGGACGAGTGGTCCTCATGTATTTTTTACGTGTTGCTTTTGTCTAAAGATTAATGTCTTTTTAAATAAATTATACTGGTATTAATTACATCTCTATAATATAAGTTATTATTGTTGTTGTTTTTGTTAAGGCAATGGATTGACAGAATCGTTAAAATATCGGACAAAATGTCTTCCAGTGTGTGGTTACAGCCCGTTACTTTCTGAGTTTAATATCCCGCTGAGGCGAACTTTGACTTTTCAGGGGTCAATAAAATAAAATACAAATACAATACTGGAATTGGTTAAACGACTTATCTCCCCGCAAAAAAATAGTTGGCCTTGTGTCAAATTTAGAAAGTATTATTATTGTGGTTGAGGTTTAACTCTAGGCCAGCTCTTTCAGTATATCAGGTAGTATATTGGTAGATCTCTGTTCGGTCTCGGGTTCACTACGGTGTCTAACTTTCATGGCAAAGCTCAAGTGGATTGGTTACTAAAACAAGCTTGCAAGTTATGCTTGCTCTCCTATTTAACCGAACGCAGTGCTAAACTTAATATAATATAATATAATTGTTTCTACTTTTGGCTCAAGGCCAGCAATTATCCCAGTACATTACTGGTACTTTATTTTATCGACCCCGTAAGGATGAAAGGCAAAGTTAACCTCGGCGGGATTTGAACTCAGACTGTAAAGGGACATAACTATGCTGGAAAGCATGGCGTCCGACTCTCTACCGATACTGTCAATATAATATAATATAATATAATATAATATAATATAATATAATATAATATAATATAATATAATATAATATAATATAATATAATATAATATAATATAATAATATAATATAATATAATATAATATAATATAATATAATATAATATAATATAATATAATATAATATAATATAATATAATATAATATAATAATATAATATAATATAATATAATATAATATAATATAATATAATATAATATAATATAATATAATATAATATAATATAATATAATATAATATAATATAAAATAATATAATATAATATAATATAATATAATATAATATAATATAATATAATATAATATAATATAATATAATATAATATAATATAATATAATATAATATAACATAATATAATATAATATAATATAATATAATATAATATAATATAATATAATAAAATATAATATAATATAATATAATATAATATAATATAATATAATATAATATAATATAATAAATATAATATAATATAATATAATATAATATAATATAATATAATATAATATAATATAATATAATATAATATAATATAATATAATATAATATAATATAATATAATATAATATAATATAATATATAATATAATATAATATAATATAATATAATATAATATAATATAATATAATATAATATAATATAATATAATATAATATAATATAATATAATATAATATAATATAATATAATATAATATAATATAATATAATATAATATAATATAATATAATATAATATAATATATAATATAATATAATATAATATAATATAATATAATATAATATAATATAATATAATATAATATAATATAATATAATATAATATAATATAATATAATATAATATAATATAATATAATATAATATAATATAATATAATATAATATAATATAATATAATATAACATAACATAATATAATATAATATAATATAATATAATATAATATAATATTATATTATATTATATTATATAATATTATATTATATTATATTATATTTTGTGGTGCAGAAACCGGGGAGACCACAAATCAGGGTGGTACTCTAAACCTGGGGAAATAAGAAAAAATATGGTTAAAACAACACCTCTTAACTCGTTGCATGTTGACACAAGTTATACAAAAGCATATCTCAACCAATAACCTGTACCCAGGAGAGCAAGATACTTCGCAACTATTATAACCCTAAATTCCCCCAAAACCTTTAACACATACCGTCTAAAACACACACCATATTCCATGGTGTACACAGCATCATATACATCTAAACGAAAGCTGCTTCACTACAATCACAACCACATACACTATACGGTCACATAAAAATATAACTATGATGCTAATACTGATATTATCAATCACAGCAACAAACAAATGAGCTAATAATATTCTATACATTTATAGATAGTGTACTTGCGTTACCTCCACAAAAATATTTAATTTATATTAAAACAGCCCCACTACTATCAACACACAGAGTATGTTATACACTTACAATAAGTTGTCTCATACACACCAACAAACAATCCAATAAACCAAAGCCCCCACATACATACATAGAACACACTATAACAAGAAATACATAAGGATAAATACATTGAAGCCACATAACTAGACAGGAATTCTTGTACCCTTCAACCTTAGCAAATGAAATAACACAAATAAACTCATACAGCACACACCCAAAACACAAATGGAATAACACAAATATAATCCCCCTCCATGACCTAAATAATCTACCAAAAGCAGCTATTACATAACCTTATACATACAATAATACCCATCACTAAAAATCTGAACATTTATATATATATATATATATATATATATATATATATCCTTTTATATTAGGAAATAAAGCAGTACTAATCAAAAGATAATGTCACCAGACTTAGGTCTGATAGCTAGAACAATCGTACACGGACACAGACAAATACAGGGTGTACCACCCAAAAGATTTACACACACTTTGATTAACTGCACAAGCAATATTTATTAGAATGCTGTTGAAGTGTGTATATATTTTGGGGGACACATTGTATATGCTGAGATAGAGTCACAAATATGTTAGTACATGACAACTGAAGCACTGAGACTCGTAAAACATAAACTTGACAAAAGAAAAAATTACACAAGACTTTACTCGTGCCTCTAAAATAACTTTCTTAACCCCACTGACATCTCTACATACTCTCTTATCAACATTTAGTGATTCTGTTGAATGCTCCATTTTTGATTTGATATTTTATTGTTTCTTTCCATTTCCACTTCTATAACGTAGCTCCTCACCTATCAATAAAGATATACCTGACACTCATCTTAATGATCAATGGCAAAATTCATGCAAACCACTTGTTTTTAATTTCCCTTTTAGCTATCGAATAACAGTTTATAATAGTATCTGTACGCTACTTTTCTGAAAATATTAAATACAATGTTGAATAACGGTCTTACTAATTGCAAATTGTAACATCCTCTCCATATATGTACACACACACATACACGCACGCACACACACATACATGTGTGTGTGTGTGTGTCCGTGCGTGTATGTTTCTACGTATACATCCACATGTATGTCAGAAAGTGAGGGCACATATATACACTGATATGTGCATATGCAGAACCCATTCAATTAAAACACATAGCTAGAACAAGCAATACAAAAGCCATCTGCATACATTAAATTATCATATTCTAGATACAGTTAACTAGGAATCATAATCACAAATGGCTGGGAAGTATTTGACCATCATTGATTTGTTTATTCTGTCACTCAAATTATAGTTTTTTTTTCCGTTTTCTATTTTATTATTATATATTTTATTATTATATATTATTATAAAATGAAGTACCAGTAATGCACTGGGTAATTACTGGCCTTGTGCCAAACGTAAAAACAATTATATATATATAATGTTTGGTGAATTGGCAGTATCGGTAGAGGGTTGGACGCCATGCTTTCTAGCATAGTTACGTCCCTTTACGGTCTGAGTTCAAATCCTGTCGAGGTTAACTTTGTCTTTCATCCTTATGGGGTCGATAAAATAAAGTACCAGTAATCTACTGGGTAATTGCTGGCCTTGTGCCAAAAGTAGAAACAATTATTATATATAGGCGGCGAATTGGCAGACTTGTTAGAACGTCGGATAGAATGTTTTATGGTATTAGTTCCGGCTCTCTGCTCTCGGGTTCAAATCCCGTGAGGACAACTTTGCCTTTCATCCTTTCGAGCTCGATAAAAAAAAAACACCAGCCTAGTACTGGGGTCGATTCTTCTTCTATGTCTATTTCTCACTTCCTTTCTTTCATTTTCAATCTTTCTCTGGAAGAAATCTGCTGTACTCAGTCCTGGAGAGGGATGGACTCCACTGGACTTACCATTTTACTATTATAATATTTATTTCTTTATATAATGATGTATTTAACCCATTTGTTTGATATTTTCAGTTCATATTTTCTATGCTATATTATTTACTTTCTAAGCATATTTCATGAAGCCATGTATTTAGACAGTTGTATTTTCATTTTATGTGTATACTATTGATGTTTCAATTATTTAATCATCTATTTATTTTTTATACACTTTTGATGTTTCTTGTTATTTTTCTTCTCTTTTTCGGTCTCATATTTCATTATCTTGCCACTTATTTTTTATTACATTTTTTTGTTGTCTTATTGTATATTCTTCCAATCCTTACATGATTGCTTGCTACTTGCAGATTCCACTAAATATCATATATGAGAATCTATCCAATGTCGTATGCATTATGCCTGTAATTTGAAATTCGAAGAAACCGTCTTGTTACACACGGTTTCTTACTGATTCTGCTTGAGGATTACGTTAAGAGTACACCACGTGTCCGAGAAATACCAAGCAATTTCACGGAGAAATTACTTCCTGCGATCTATTTACTATATATATATATAGAGAGAGAGAGAGAGGGAGAGGGGGGGGGGGAGAGAGAGACATATATATACAATATACATATACATACATTTGCATATGTATGTCTAAGCATTGCCAAGTCATGTAAAAATTCTGCCCTAATTGATGTTGGCAAAATGATAATTTTCTCTCTCTCCCCCCCTCTCTCTCTCCCTCACTCTTTCAATCTGTTTTTTTTCCCGCTCTCACTCTATAACTTTAACACTGCACCTGTTTCCCCAACTGCCAGGGAATGATAGAAAACGCGCTCCTGCGAACTTCAAAAGATATTTCATAGTTAAGGGTAAACGCATTAACAAACAATAAAAATAAACACCAGCAACAACGAACAGAAAATCAGCTATAAAAATATCACCTAGAGAACTGCTGAATAAGCACTCATTTGATCACCGGGTGTTCGACCTCTACCAACACACCCAGTTTCATGGAAATTAAAAAAAAGATTATGTATAATTATGTATGTATTTTATATATATATATATATATATATATATATATATATATATATATATATATATATATATAAAAGAGAGAGAAGGGGGTAGAGAGGGAGGGATGGTGTGAGAAAAATGAAAGAG
>OZ024743.1:357518-372518 GCA_964016885.1 Eledone cirrhosa
GTAACCACAGTAAGTAAGCTACTCAATACATAGCAGAGTATAAAAGTTTTAATATAGAAGAGCTTCTACAGGACTTGAACTGTTTCATTCGTGAGAAATCATCAGGGAGCTGGCTGTCCAAGTAAGTAGTGGTATTTATATCTTTTCTTTTCTGGTGGTAGGAGAGGGTGGCGATTGGGATGGGTGGAGGTTATTGGTTGAAGACCTCCACCCTTCCAAATCCCCACCCTTCCCTACCACCAGAAAAGAAAGGATATAAATACCACTACTTACTTGGACAGCCAGCTCCCTGATGATTTCTCACGAATGAAACAGTTCTAGTCCTATAGAAGCTATTCTATATTAAAACTATATATATATATATATATATATATATATAATATTAAGGATACTATTTATGGTTATGTATATACTAACACTTTTTATGGTTATGTATATTTTATAGTGTACAAACATTGAAAAATGCTCCGAAGACTGCAAGCCTAGGTTTGGATGAAACAATTGTAAGTGAATAAATGCTTTGAACATAGCTTTGATTCTTGTGAATTCTATATATATATATATATATATAGTAATTAGAGGGAGACTATTCCAGAAATAGCCGTCCAAAACGGCTTGAGCTCTGCCGTCGGGGTCATACTTTTTCCTATATATATATATATATATATATATATGCATATATATAAATATAAAAAAAAAAAAAAAATATATATATATATATATATATATATATATATATATAAATATATAGTTACTTACATAGAAATGTACAGGCACAAACACATATACACATAGACACAACGGCATACAAACACAGTGAGATATTTTCTACTGGAAAGAAAACATAGGACCATATGTCGAGATCAAAATTCTGTTCTAAGCATGTTGTCATGCATTGTAGCATTCACCCGTGCCGCTAATATTTTGCTTTGCGGTATATTTCAGTTAAATAAACCGTTTCATTTATACACGCGTGCGCCACCCCCCACATACACACTCTGATACAAGTATTCATGTCAGCATAGCTATACCTATGTTTATACATATACCTATATATATATATATATATATATATATATATATGTGTGTGTGTGTGTGTGTGTGTGTGTGTGTGTGTGTGTGTGTGTGTGTGTGTGTGTGTGTGTGTGTGTGAAAGCAATAGAAGTGCATATATCATTCATTTATTAACCAAGTGCGTTAAAGCTCAAAGTGGTAGTTATATGTAAAAAAAAACTCAGACCATAATAATTCAATTCAGGGATGAAAGAATGGCTTGAAAATGTTCAAATTATTTATTCATTTTTGGTAAATTTACTTTCAAGACCAAATGTCTTGAAAGTAAATTTACAAAAGATTGAATTCGTTATTAGTGGGAAAGAAAACCGAAGAGTAGTGCTGTCAGGGAAATGATCTTGAGCGATAAGCAGAAAATTAGTGGACCAAAATTCTATATGTTGAACACTGTTTAAAGTATGGATTCTCGAAAGACGGGGTGGAATTATAAGCAGGTCAATTGCGGAGGTAGATTTTGAATGAAGTAGACACACAGGAGCTATACGCACTAAGAGCACATTTAACACAGGTTTTTCTGGTGGCCCAAGTTGTTAACAGCTTGTATTATCTAGGTCACATAATTAGCAGTGGCGGTGCATGTTCCAAGGACAATGACAATGCTGGCCCTTTGAACTCCTTTTTACTAGCTGAGTCAACTGAAGCAACGTAAAGTAAAGTGTCTTGCTCAAGGATACTAGGAACACAAAATATCATTATCTGACATAACAATTTATTACTTTAATTCAATGTTCATGACTCTTCACTCTTTTACTGTTTTCAGATATTAGATTGAGGCCACGCTCAAAGGGATTTAGTCCATTATACCGTTTTCTTGTGGTTGTTTTAAGTACATACACACTTTCTGGGAGGGCCCAATTAGATCCAAAAACCAATTAAAGGTGTTTATCGTTTTCTAAATTTTATATATATATATATAATTGTATTGTATTGTTTGCTTCATTGTTTTACTTTTCACATACATACACACATACATACACACATACATACACACATACATACACACATACACACATACATATACACTCATAGACCCGCATATATAAAGCACGTACACATATATTTGTGACATTGCTGTGGCCTTTGTATTTTCTAAGAAGTAGGGAAAATACTTACATACTTATTTATATAGGAGGAGGTGCTGGTGTTGCTGAGGAAGACAGATTTTGTAATTCATGTAAAGAGTCAGGCTGTTCATTTATGTTAGCTTTTCGCCCTCTCCCTTTTATTTTCTTGTATTTCATTCGACAAGAAAGTTATAATTCATCTATTTCATCCTTATTTTTTGAAACGGAACAAAAAAAAGGAGCTGTTTTTCTTTCTTTTTTGATTATCTCCGCCTGCTTTTGTGTACACACACACACACATACACACACAGACACACACATATATATATATAAGCAGTTACATGATCACAGCTTATTAAAAAATCATATGTATATATTTATATACATAAACATATAAACATCGTACATGCTCCAATATATAACTCTCCCCCACATCTCTCTCTCTCTCTCTCTCTCTCTCTCTCTCTCTCTCTGTATGTGTGTGTGTCTGTGTGTGTGTGTGTGTGTGTGTGTGTGTCTGTGTGTGTGTGTGTGTCTGTGTGTGTGTGTGTGTGTGTATGAATCACGAGTGCTGGTGCACATCCACTACGTCTCAAAAGCCATGTATTAAAGCCGTTTTAGGGATCACAATAGCGGAAAGCAGAGTATCCGATAATTGATTTGGCGGTGCTCTAGTTGGTAGGAGGACCCGGACTACGACACACATATCAAGTATTGCATGGATGCATCGATCGTATTGTTTTCCTCGATACACTGGCTTGTAACCATATTTTCTTTATCGCTCGTCACCATTGTCAGCGACTCCAGTTATATAACAAACAATACTGTTTATTGAAATATGCGGCATTTATTTTTTTATCAAATTTTTAACACAAATGTTTAATGAATAGGCACAGTAAAAAGCACACAAACGAAATATAAAGGACGCTCTAAAAATAATATTAAGCAAAGCTTTGTTTCTTGGTCTCGTATTATATTTTTTATGGGGTTTGTTTATTATCACATCCATTCATTCGTTTATTCATTCCAAGTTCGTCTATTTTCTAGGCAGTGTAGATTTAACACTAAGCCTCATATCGTAATAAAACTCAGAAGTATTCAGATATTGGCGTAACCGTATCCGATGGAGGTCTGATGATGACCCAGTATCTGTGTATTGCTTTCTTTATTCTTGAGCTCCGCTCGTTTATTCTCTCCATGCTTCACTGCCATTGTTCTATTTTGAATTACACTCACACACAAACGCACACACACACACACAGACACACACACAGACACACACACAGACACACACACACACACACACACACACATATATATATAAATTGTTTCTACTATAGGCACAAGGACAGCAATTTGAAGGGGAGAGGAAAGTCGATTAAATCGTCCCCAGTCCATTACTGGTGCTTTATTTATCGACCCCCATGGCGGGATTTGAACTCAGATCGTAAAGGGACATAACTATATACTGCAAAGCATAGTGTCCGACTCCCTACCGATACTGCCAATCCATCGCCCTATATATAGTAATGGTAATAATAATTGTTTCTACTTTTGGCACAAGGCCAGCAATTATCCCAGCACATTACTGGTACTTTATTTTATCGACCCCGTAAGGATGAAGACAAAGTTTAACCTCGGCGGGATTTGAACTCAGACCGTAAAGGGGCATAACTCTATGTTGCAAAGCATGGCGTCCGACCCTCCATCGATAATAGTATTACTGTTAGAACGTCAGACACTATACTTTGTGGCATAGAGTTACGACATTCTGAGTTCAAATCCCGAAGTTAGCTTTGACTTTCATCCTTATAGGGTCGATAAAATAAAGCACCAGTAATGCACTGCGTCGATTAAATCGCCCCCCCCCCCCCAAAAAAAAAAATTGCTGGCCTTGAGCCTATAGTAGAAATCATTATTATTATTACGCAGTACTTAATCTAATTTCTGCATATCTATATATGTGTCAATGTTTCTTCACGAATTTTAGTTTATGTAATCCCGGAGGTAATTATTACACACGATAATAAAACGCAGCCCATCCCTCCACACACATGCACAACCTCTCACACACAGGCTCGTAGACACAATCACACACAAATACACTCACATACACATACACACACACAACCTCACATACGAAGTCTTTCGACAATGTATCAGACTGCATTTTACTCTGTGAGAAGTAATGACGTTAGTGCGACAAAGTAATGACATTAGTGCGACAAAAGTGCGTAGAGTGGAGCCACAACCATATATGTGCATGTGTGGGTTTTGGCGAGCTAGTTGGACGCGTCGTTCGCGGGAAGGTAGGTAGTGTGTGAGGTGATATACTAGTTATACGTCGCATCTTTCATTTTGCTTGATAATGTCAACATGGGTCGTGACGTCCTGGATGTCATGGTAACTGAATATGATGCATGCATATGTGTACGGCTAGAACACGGGAGCCAAATTGCAGTCATCGCAGCGTCAATGCCGCCAAAAGCACATCAGTTACAGAGTAAAATAAAGGTGATACTGACAGTTTTCTTCGACTAGCGAGGTGTTGGGGAAAACGAATGCGCAGCAGAAGGACAAACAGTTACAAACTATTATTATCAGGATGTACTCCGATGTCATCGTAATGCAGTTTGGCGCAAGAGACTGGATCTGTGGGCCTTGCAAAACTGGGAGCTGCATCACGACAGCATCCCTGCACTTTCGTCTCTGCTGGTTCAATGTTACTTGTGAAGAGAAAAGGCATTTTGTTCATTCGCCAGGATTCCCACTCACCAGACGTGCATTTTAACCTCTGCTTGCTCCTCAAAATATAGACGCACCTAAAAGGCCGACACATTGCCAGTGGAGAGGACATCCTGTGGACTGCAATGGTGCAGCTAAGAATCATTCCGGAAGAAACATCCCAGCTGTGTAGAGACACAAGGTGTCTACTTTAGAAAGTGATAAAAAATTGAACCCCACCAAGTTCGTAATGTTTTTTCAATTTAACCCATCACGGATCCAATAAATAAAATCCCAAGACAGGAGGTTAAACAACTGCAATCGTTAAAGGATCGTACGAAATGCCTCACAATATTTGTTCCAGAACTTTGCGTTCTGAGTTCAAATACTTAGATGGCTGACTTAATCGATAGCCTGGTTCTTTAGGGGAGTTCACTTTGTTGGGTGACTTCGAATTAAGCACCGAGTTTGAAAATACATCCTTCTCTCTAACCTACATGTATTGGAAGTATTCAAAATGATTGTGGGTACTGTTATTCCCTCTAATTACGCAATAAATATAGTTAAGAGTACATGTTTTAAATGTAAACAATATTAAACCTAATAATTGTGTAAAGTTTAATTTCAGAGCGAAAAGAGTATCAACAAACAGGAATGGAAACCCGCATCTCTTGTTTACGAGCAAACACAGGCAATTATGCAATACTACCTCTGCTTAATTTGATGCAGTTATTTGTTTTCAGAATTATCGTTTTTCATTCTTTGTTTGAGGAGGAAGGGTAACTCTTGTGACCTTTGAATAGCTTCACAAATTAGCCTAGGAAAAGCAAGTGGATACCTTAACAGGTGGCTTGCTGTAGCAGGATGCATTACATGATAGTATGTTATTCTTTGATCGACGAACTGGTTCAAATTTCTCGGTATAGCTTAGAATCCACCGAAGAAAAATTCAAGTGACGGAGGGAAATATTAAACCGGCCAACAGCTTAAATGTATTTCCCACCTTAGAATGTAAATGAGTAAACTTATCTGGAACGATATTTTAAAAATTATCTCCCCTTTTCCTTGAGTGTTGCAAGGATTTGATTTGATGGTTTCACGGGACAAAAGGAAAACTTAAATCATTGAGAATATATATATCTAAATTTTGCCTTAACTAATCAAAAAATAATATTTAAATGGAATTTTTATATAATATAATATATATATATATATATATATATATATATATATATATATATATATATTATGAGTATTTGAGAGGGACGAGTGGGAGAGAAAGAGAGAGAGAGAGAGAGAGAGAGAGTCCCCCAAATATTTAGGCCAGATCTCCAGCGACTTTACTACTTCCACTTTGATGCCTGCGTGATGCTATAGTAGCTCATTTTCACTGATGGAATAAACTTATATATATATATATATATATATATATAGTCTGCGATACTAAGAACGGGGAGGCCACAAATCAGGGTAGTGCTGTATGCACACACACACACACACACACACACACACACACACACACACACACACACACACACACACACACACACACACACACACACACACACACACACACACACACACACACACACACACACACACACACATACACACCACACACACACACACACAAATACATATATTCACACACACAACGCACATGTGTTCTGCTATGTCTTCTTTTGTTTATTTCTGTCTTCTCTTTTACATCTGCTCAAAAGATTACGTTTTCACTAATAGGTACTGGTCTTTGTAAGATTCTTTAGATACGAAATAGCATGAAAATATGTGAATAAATAAATAAATATAATTGAATATATATATATATATATATATACATATATATATATATATATATATATATATATATATATATATATATATATATATATATATATATATATATATATATATATATATATATATATATATATATAAACAAAGAAGCTTAAAGAAACTCAACTTTGCCAGTAAAAAGGTTAATGTTTCTGGTTTGCACAGAAACCTACAGTGAGAGACATGTATATATATATATATATAAATATATATATGTGTGTGTGTGTGTGTGTGTGTATGTGATTAGGCATATACACACATATGCATGTGTATGGAATGATATGCTACAAGAATAGTTTTCTTGTTAAATAAGGAGATAAAGCGACCATAAATAATCCAAGAAAATTAAATAAACACGTTACGTTTTCAGAATACACACATACATAAAAACATGCACCTACACAGTCACCCACACTCATACACATATGCGCAAGCACGCATTCACTTATATCAAACGAATACTCCGTCGGTTTCGACGTTGAATACTCCACTGGTTTCATCAGCCATACTTCATACTTATCGCATTATAGTATAATGGTGTTAAAGCTATTAAGTTCTGATGTCAAATCCAGCCGATATCAACATTGACTGCCATCCTTTAGTGGTCGAGAAAATGGAGTCCCAAGCACTAGGTTCGATTGAATCAACTCTCTCCTCCTCAAATTTGCTGGCCCTGTGCCTAAATTAGAAAACATTATAGTGTAAGTGAAGGTGGCTGATTCGCAGAATTGTTAAAGCTTTGTAGTATTTGTTACGCTGACATCACCTTTGCTTTTCATCTTTGCGGGGTCGATTACATAACGTAACAGCCAGGTGGATTGATAGAGTTGACTACTCACCTGCTCTTTTGCCTATTTTTTAAACAATTATATACGTTGAGTATTTGAGAAACTCTTGCAACCTTAATTTTCGGACAGAATTAACAAAGTCGACTGAAAATATTTTAGTTTCCTTCTTTCTATGATATGAAGGAGGTTTGGCTAATGTTTCTTACAGATGAGTGATCCTGTTGGAGCTTCCTCTATAGCTTGTGTCCTTGGTGATTTTTAATCTAGGTCATGCAAATCTATAGTCAAATACATTCATGTTATAACTGTCTTGTGTTATTATTATTATTATTCTGCGGTGGATTGGCAGTATCGGTAGAAGGTCGGACTCAATGCTTTGATGCATAGAGTTACGGTCCTTGCCATTCTGAGTTCAAATCCCGCCGAGGTTAACTTTGCCTTTCATCCTTACGGGGTCGATAAAATAAAGTACCAGTACTGCACTGGGTTATTGCTGACCTTGTGCCAAAAGTAGAAACAATTATTATTAATATTATTTTATAGGCATTGCCCTTGGCGAATTTCAGAGCTGACTGCAATGGCGGGAAGAAGGTGTGGAAAAACTGGAAATATGATTCGAACTTTTTGAACGAATTAAACACCACGAAAGTCACCCAAAAGCAAAATATCGGTGTTAAACTGAGAATCATTTTTCGTCTATCCGCCAATATCCCGCAATGAAAGAGTAACCCATGAAACATTAAAATTATTCTTATTCCCAAGGCAAAAACTTATCCAAACTCTTAAATTTAACCGTATATTATTTTTGGTTATCGTAATGTTTATACGTAATAAATTGTTGATTTGTTGGTAAAGATAATTTAAATGAAATCTCTAAATTTAAAGTAAAAATAAGTAAAGATGCAAGTAATAGTTTTTTGCTTGTTAGTAGAAAGTGAGTTATTTCTTTAAATAAAGTGCTACGTATATCTGTCCTGACCCGCAATATTGTTTTATATCATCCGAGGTCCACCTTGTGTCAACTAAGTAAAACTAAGCATATATACAAATACAATATACAAACATAAATTTAAATCAAACTACATGAAAAACACTAGCCATATCTTATGGACAAACATATTCAATTAACTAAAAAACAAATAAACAAAATAACAAAACAAAATAACAATTAAATAGTGTGATAGTGAAAAATGTGATCAATAAGGATACAAAAATGTCGCTGTGACCCACAAAAATATCGTATGGCACACTTTGTACATTATTGCTTTAAACAAACGCCCATGAAAAAACAATTAGTTCCGACGAACGTCAATCCAAAGTAATTTGAGAAAGAGAGCAGGGAGAGAAAAATAGAGAGAGAAAGAGAGCTAAATAGATAGATAGTTAAGTATATATATAGAGAGAGAGATAGAGAGAGAGAGAGAGCTGGAGAGTGGGGAAAGAGAGACAGACAGTGTGTGTGTGTGTTTTTCTATTCGCAACGAACTGATACAACCGGAAAGAGAATACATATTAAAAGCTTTGAAAAACTTTTCAAACGATTAATTGTGATGGTTGACATCTTTCACATATATTGCCGCTTATAAGAAAGGGGAAAGTCGAGTACCTTAGTGGAATTTTATTTCATGGACCAAAGGATGAAAAGGAAAGTTGACCGCGGCAGTATTTGAATTCAGAACGTAAAAAGGCGGAACAAATAACCCAAAAGATTTAGTCCAACGTTCATGCTGGCTTATTTATGCTGCTTCTATAGCCATCAGCACCATGGCGGAATTTAAACTTAGAAAGAGATAAGCTGCAACAAATACCGAATGATATGCCGTCTAACGCTCTAAAGCTACTGAAGATGCGCCGCCTTGGATTGGTGCTCGATCTACCGACCCGAATAGAGGAAATGCAATGCTGCAGGGTGCTAGAAAGTATAACTTAATGGATTCTATGTTAAAATGTCCTTGCTAACTCACCGTTTTTATTTCTTGAATATTATTTATTTAATCAACAAAGGTAATGTGAAACCTTGTGGGATTTGAAAACAGAATATTCAGTGTTAATTTAAAACCTACTGGGGTCGATGTAACCAACCGTACCTTCCCCGCAAAATTTCTAGCCTTGCGCCTTTGTTTAGAATAATGTATAGCGATAGAATAAGCTAAATGGACAACGAAATCTTCAAGTAGATTCGCCGAATTATAGTATTTTGCTGAACGTTAAATTACCATTGATGTATGTATTATATCATCGATAGTATTATATGTACTTTAGTGCTCCAATTATCGCATTAATCAATTAATTAGTCCTAATTAAATCCACATGAATGATTTAGGTCTTTCTCTCGAAGATCTCCTTGACATTGAGCGCTGACAGATATTATCACCGCTCTTTGTCATTTCCACTAAAACTACCGCCGGCAAACGGGCCAACACAAACTCGCAGTCTACTAGATACAATAGCCAACTCTTTCTCAAATCACACTGATTGTATTCAAAATGCACTTATTTAGGGATGTAGATTTAGATACACGCAACAATGGTTTGTCACAGTTGGAAAGCATTTAATTATAGGTCTGCTATGTCAAGGACTAAACAAAGGACTAAACTCGTAGAGGCAGATATGAAGGACAAAGTGATAAACTCGTAGAGAGTGATATAACACGCAGCCATTGTTTATCTAAGGATGTATGTAAGGACCCGTAACTCCTGATCGAGTCATAACGGCGCCGTCATGCAATTCAAATGCTAGAGGAGCGCATCTCCTCTCCAGGTCTGAACACACCCGATTCCTTTCAGAGAAAGAATGAGAGTAAGAGACAGGAAGTGAGTAAGAGATATAGATGAAGAATTGATCCCAATATTGAACTGGTGCTTTTTTATTGACCTCGATATGATGAAAGGCAAAGTTGACCTCCTTGGAATTTAAACTTAGTTCGCAAAGATCCGGAATGAATACCATAAAGCCTTTTATCTGATGTTCTAACGACTTTTTCAAGTCGCCGCCTTCGTATCTAAGAATACATTATCTAATGTATCCTTAGTTTACTTTTATCCGTTAGACATGGCTTTATATTTAGCAGATCGGTATCTACGAGAAGCTTTCTCATCAACACATGATGCTAAAGAGTATAATTAACCAGACTGCATACATGAATCTAATCTTTGCTTGGTGTGACAGAAAAGCTACACTATATTTAAATGTGAATTTATTATACAATTCATATTTACCAGTGATTATTTTAATGTGCAGTTGACCCTGCTATTGTAATTTATTTTGTGCAGTAAGTATATATTTTGTGTCAAATACTACATGTGCGTACATGTATAATGATGTTTAAACGACTTAAAATACTTATTTTTAAAAATCCATTAGGAATGCATCTCAGACCCAGAAAATATCAAGCAGTTGGTCAGGGCACCTGCCCCCAAAATTTGTGTGAGGTTAAGCTTGTTTAAAGCCTAATACTTGCTTCGTCATGTTAAAAATTGTAATTAGGTACGATAGGTAAGGTTGCATAAAGCGTGGCACTCAAATAGGCGAAAGCCTTGACAAGCAAAATAATAGAGTTTCTACCAGATACATTACAATTTGTGTATATTTACGTGAATTTTATGTTTGCGTGTCTGTGTAACAACCATATATAAGCATTTGCATATGCATACGTGTGCACTTCGCCCTCACTAATATTGAAAATTTAGCATGGTCAGCGAATTTGAAAATTAGATAGTAACATGTGCTAATGCCGTATTTGATAGAATTAGTCTGTTAGTTGGGATTTAAAATAAAACCCTAAATGGAACAAAGGATGAGTATTGACGTACATGGGACACGAACCCACATCTTTGATTTGTCGGACCAATGTGTATCCATTATATATATATACATAATTGGATTTGTTAAATCTATATGTCTATCTTTCTAATACATTCTTCCGTTTTTCACTTTACTTGTTTTCTCACTCTCTCTACTTATAACTAAGTATCTTTATACACGTATGTATATCAATATATAGTCATTTTTGTTAGTAGTTCGGGTGGAACTACACGTTTTTATTCACCTTTAATGTGTATTATCTGCTACGTTACTTTGTCGTTGGGTTGTCATAACTGTTTTTAAGGCGTTGTAACATATGAAGTTGTATAGATGAACAGGAGAATAGATGCTTCTATTCGTTTGTCGTTTACGTCTGTTTATCCATGTGAACATTTGCTAATACACGACATATACACACGCACACATTATATGAAAATATTCTCAATAACAACAATAATCACAATAAAATCATCACAAATAACAAGAGGAATCCTAATACTAAACATGTTTAGTTATCCGAATTATCCCATTACTGAAGGCTTGATTTGACTTGGATTCGTTTCTGCTGTATTCCTGAAATATGTTAATCTGTTCATTTAATGTTGTTTATTCAATCCTTTAACTGGGTTGGTGATGATACTGCAGACTTTACTTCAAGAGTTAATTGTTATTCATTGTCCAAGCGAAAGCATTTATGTGGTCACGGAAGCTGATAGAAATAGTGCCAAAAATCTCAAATCTAACTGCACCGTACTGAAATCAGGACACATTTGACAATATATCTGATACAAAAAAATGAGAGGGCATGGATGGAGCACCTTTAATCGTAGACATATTCAATCAATGATAATGATAATCGTAGACATATTCAATCAATGATAATATCGAGATAAACGACTACAACTACTATAACAACAACAACAACAACAACAGCAACACTAAAACAAGATCATAGTCACGCTCTTTCTTCTGTGTGCTTCTACTGCTACTATAATAGTTCTTGCGTCTGAGAACTACCAATTGGAGTAGCATTTCCACTCAAGCCCATCATTGTATCCGGCTCTACTTCACATCTCCTTCACCTCTACCCTGCCACAATTCAAGGGCTAAATATTCTTGAACTAAATGTCTTGTTCAATCATTCTACTCTATACTTTCAACTCTCTAGTTCGTTCGCTGGGCCTATAGTGCAACTCTAGTCTACAATGTGAACAGCATGAATAACAGTCTGTCGTTTGCCATTTTCCCTACAGGATGTTACTTGCTGTTAGTACGCTGGCAGGCGCTTTAGATGAGAGAAATGCAATTGAAATGAAGAGGGAGACGAAGCCAGTTCACAGACTCAACACTCTAGGAGATTAAAAACATCACTCTGACACTTGCAAACAGATCGTATATTGTACCCAGCTGTCAATGTTGAAGTGATGCATGTAGTTTCGGTAAACATGTCAGGGTGGAAGTCAAATCCACCCCCACTACTACTACTACTACTACTACTACCACCACCACCACCACTACCACTACTACTATCACTACTACCACCACCACTACTACTACTACTACTACTAATACTACTACTATCACCACAACCATCACCAGCACCTTTGATGTTGCTTTCTCGACACATTGTGCTTGCCCGATGGTCCCTTTAATTAATTGTTTCTACTTTTGGCACAAGGCCAGCAATTATTCCAGTACATTACTGGTACTTTATTTTATCGACCCCATAAGGATGGAAGGCAAAGTGAATCTCGGCGGGATTTGACCTCAGACCATAAAGGTGCATAACTCTATGCTGCAAAGCATGGCGTCTGACCTTCTACCGATACTGCCAATCCTCCGACCTTTAATTAATATCCATTTGAAATATATCATTATGGTCACCCACATAAGGGAGAGGATATATCGATAATATTGATCTCTTGTATTTGATTGTTATTTTATTTTACAGACAATACACTGTGAACTGACCTTATTGAAATTATCTGCGCTGCTTGTTTTTAGATTTTAAACATTCAGAGGAGTTTTTCCCATTAATTCAATAGATAATCTCAGTAAGCCAAAGCTTTTCAACTAACAATATTGAATATGTGATACCCGACAGTGTTAGTATTTAGCATTCAGATAGCTCTTTTAGGGTATTTTTCTTTATCTATACTCGAATGGAAAAAGCATGAAATACGATAAGAGGAGGACTTAAAGTTTGCCTCATTAATTCTTGACTTGGGTGAAAACAAAATCCTGCTCTTATCTGTGCTTCAACTGACCTCTTCTAAACTAACTTTTACAACATTAGCTATCAACGTTACCAGAAGATGATAATATACTACTCTTCAGAGAAAAAGATAATTCATTTTTTAAATAATTTTCTAAGCTAAGTTTTAAGATAAGTTCATAATACATGCGTACGATGGTGTTGATATGCAATAGAAAATATATCACACATTCAACCATTACTGATAAAAGAGAATAATTTTTTTTCGAGGATCTTATGATCATTGCTTATCAGATAATATGATACTGTTATATAATTGTTTATTTTACCTTTTTGACGCGGACAGTCTATTCTTTGGCTGCGTTGCTAACCTCAAAATGGAATCTCTGAAGGAAACGGATATTGAAACTTTTTTTTAGTATATACAAAACTTCAGATTATATTATAATGATTTCGTACATTGGCACAAAGCCACATATTTTAATGGGAAAGGGGGAGTTGATTTAATCGAGCACAATACACGAAGAGCTACATTATATTTCCCCGCCCACAAAATGGAAGGCAATATGGCTAAATAGGAATTTTGATCTCGGTCTTTGACGAGCAAATAACAAAATACCATATAATACACTATTTAATGACATTTCATATAAATGTTTAAAATTTCTACCAAATCGTGTATGAAATGTTTCTTTTTGGCAACACTAAGTCATATACTCAAAGTGGCGTTATAGTAGATTGAATTGGTCCCCGTAAATGTTTTGTTAATTAAATCTTTAGACACATCAATATTACTAGTATACACACACACACACACACACATATGTATATATATATATATATATATATATTTCACCCGAATTGCTGACTAAACACGAACGTGTTTTTGCTCCAAATAAACTTTCTTCCGTCCCTTTCTCTCCTCACACTCTATCTATATATTTCTCCTTTTATTTCTCATTCTATCTTTTGATGAAAAAACTAGCCCGAAACGTTAAACTCTTTTCCTACCACATCAAGTGTTAAACTAATATATTTATATATATATATATATATATATATATATATATATATATATATATATATAAATGAGTGAAAAGGGACATAATACGACATATTTGATTACTGCTGTCTCCACCTGTCTTATACTTTCTATTTCATAAATGCTTCAACTAACAGCCACCCCGAGGCATGAGTGAATTAATTTAGCGGGATGCTCGTAGTTGTGAGTCTTGACCTAGTTTCAGAGCATAATAATTAGATTATTATTAGTATTGTGAAATTGGAAGAGTCCTTAAAGCGTCAGATAAATAATTACCAGTGATCTCGCACTTTACGTTCTGAGTTTAAATCCCACCGAGATTAGCTTTACCTTTCATCTTACGTGGTCGGTAAAATAAAGTACCAGTAACGTACTAGGCTCAATTTTATCGTTTTTCCCCTTCCCCTGAATTGTTGGCCTTGTGCCTAAATCAGAAACCATTATTACTATTGT
>OZ024743.1:375018-385018 GCA_964016885.1 Eledone cirrhosa
ACCATCTTAGATTTAGTGCAGAACATGTATTAATGGATACCATCTTAGATTTAGTGCAGAACATGTATTAATGGATACCATCTTAGATTTAGTGCAGAACATGTATTAATGGAAACCATCTTAGATTTAGTGCAGAACATGTATTAATGGATACCATCTTAGATTTAGTGCAGAACATGTATTAATGGAAACCATCTTAGATTTAGTGCAGAACATGTATTAATGGATACCATCTTAGATTTAGTGCAGAACATGTATTAACGGATACCATCTTAGATTTAGTGCAGAACATGTATTAATGGATACCATCTTAGATTTAGTGCAGAACATGTATTAATGGATACCATCTTAGATTTAGTGCAGAACATGTATTAATGGATTCCATCTTAGATTTAGTGCAGAACATGTATTAATGGACACCATCTTAGATTTAGTGCAGAACATGTATTAATGGATACCATCTTAGATTTAGTGCAGAACATGTATTAATGGATACCTAGAAAATGTGAACATAAATACAGGTATTTTTCAGAGCGACTAATTTTGCCTATTGCTCTTATGCCAATATCTTTAGTACCAAGAAACGTGAAATGGTGTAACATTTTGGGGGAAATGCTTCTAACCCATCCTTTAACCACTCTTTGTCTATGGTCAATTTCAAATTGTTTGCGAAATCTGAAACACAAAAGGAGTCGCTAGTACAGACGGTTTGAAATTTCAGTCAGTACATAAGCATGGAATTTGGTTTCACAAAATGTGTTGTCAATATGAAATGAGTAAAAGATCTTAATAGTTGGCCTGGTGGACTATTGAGTGACAAAGTATGACGGTTCAGATATGTAGGAATCCTAGAAATTATTATTATTAGTATAATAAGAATTATTATTATTATTATCAGTAGTATTGTTGTTATTGCTAGTGCTGCTGCTATTCTTGCTGTTGCTCTCTTTTGATCTAAATCCTAGGAAATAATTGGATTTTTGCACGTTTATTAATTAAAAGGATTTCCTCTTTCGGAATATTTTCAAACAAGAAACCTGATTTATCTCATACGTGGCTAAAAAAGAAACGGTTTGTTTTAGGCGTATAATAGTTATGTTAATATTTTTCTCTATATGGCTTCATGTTGTAAAGCAGCGGGAACCCCACCCACGAAAACTAATCATGAACTAAACAGCATTAGAATATTAACAGAAAAATAAACACACTTAATTAAATTGGTAGACACATACATTTTGTCAATTAATAAAAACAATAAAATTTTAAGAATTGAAATCATTTGCGCGACAAATACAAAAGCGTTAACAATAATTCTTTCGTTAGTATTATTAGACACAACCAAAAAACAATATCAATACAAATAAAAACACAGTAAAGAATTTGTCGCTTGTCTGAGGCATTTATATAAGAATGTGCAGGAGGAAAGTAAATTATCTCTGCTTTGTGGACAATGGAGATTTTTTTTTCAACTGCCGTCACGGGATTTGTAGAAGGATGTCCTAGTCGATGTGTGGAACGATGTGGTTTCCACCAATTGGAGAAGGGTTTATGGGAGTGTGTTCTGTATTTAAGACTCAGTACGATGTGACTTAAGAGAGTGAGTTAGTGTGCTTTACTCCTATACTCACACTCGTACTACATGCAATATATGAGTCGGTGGAAAACAAGATCAACAATCAGGTGCAAATGTATAAACGCTGACGCTCTATACGTCGTCACATTTTCATAAAGAAACAAAAATAGTGCTGGAAGTGAGAATATAGGTAACTAAAAACAATATGTGTTTGAGAGCGATCTGTAAAAAGTCCTATTGACATCAGAAACCCACGAGAGCAATCTGGAACTATGTCCCGTCGAGCGATAAAGAGAAGAGCAGAATGTTTAGCTGCAACATGTGTAGCATGTAAGGGATTTCTGTCTCAAGAAGATTGAAAAGCAAAGAAGATTGATGAAAAGCAGTAGAGCCGGCAGCAAAAGCAACAACGTGAGCTTGAAATTGCTGTTTTCAGAGTATCAGCTGTCGCACCCGCGGTCACAGCTTTGGGTGTGGTCAAAAAGTTCCAATAATCTATCATTACCTGTAAAATACCTGCTAAGAGCACTGGGATATTGCAAATCCAAAACAGAATATGATTATGGGTGTCATTGGATTCAGCAGACTATAATACTAGAGTTATTGCATTAGCAAATCTGAGATGGCTTTGACCCTACATAGGTAGCGGTTCCTCAGCAGAGTTTAGCTGGATTAGGGTTATTTTGGTATATTTCTATTTGTTTCTATATATATATACTTATTCATTTAATTTATTTACTTTGAATTACATTTTAAATGCCTTTATATATATATATATATGTGTGTGTGTGTGTGTGTGTGTGTGTGTGTGTGTGTGTGTGTGTGTGTGTATATTTAAAAGAATAGAGGTGTAACACACGAGTTGTGATATATTAGTAAAAGGTAAAGAAAATGCTGACAAATTTTTCCCAGTGAAAAATAGTTTAATTAGGAATAAGTATAAATTAGTAGTAAGTATTGGTTAGTATTCAGTTTTAGTTTTAAGTTTTTACCGGTTGCGCATTTCTAATGCTTTTCAAAAATAATTTTGAGATAGAGCGCCCGTGATGTTTGCTCTAATCAGATTAGAGCAAACATCACGAGAGCTCTATCTCAAAATTACTAATTTATACTTATTCCTAATTAAACTATTTTTCACTGGGAAAAATTTGTCAGCATTTTCTTTTACTTTTACTAATATATATATATATATAAAAGATTGTTTGATGATTACTTGTTTCGCTCATTTTTATATATATATATATATACAGGGTGTCCCAAAAATATATACACACTTTGATTACCTGTGCAGGCAATATTTATCAGAATGCTGTTGAAGTGTTTTTTTTTGTTTTTTTTTTGACATCCTATATATAGTAGTGAAAAACGGGAGATTATATAGAAAAACAAAAGGAATTTATTTATTTTCTATTTCATACAGTTAACTAAGTGTAAGTATATTAAGATGCTATTTACGAGTTTATGACGATGAGCTGGCAACTGTTTCAATTTAATGAAAAAAAAAAAAAAAATGGTGCATGCAGAATACGCTATACATATTGCTTATGGCATGATGAGATAAATTTAATAATAATTAATTTGTATTTGTTTTTGTTATATAATTCTTTTTTTCTTTGAATTTTTTCAGTCACAAATTAGTAAAACAACAAAGGTTGGCTTAATAGTTTTCACTTTGTAACTTTGTAAATGTATTCAAAATCTATTTATAAATCCTGGCAGTATGTATCCGTCCACAAATGTAGCTCTGCCAATAATCTCCCCTTCCTTCGGTAAATTAAATTGTTTAATAACATTACTGATGGACATAGATGATGTTATAGATTACGAAAATTGGATTGATACTCCGAGCTGAAATGTAAAATGGATTTTATTCATTCTGATTTCAGAATCTCTCTCTCTCTCTCTCTCTCTCTCTCTCTCTCTCTCTCTCTCTCTCTCTCTCTCTCTCTCCCCCCCTCTCTCTCTCTCTCTCTCTCTCTCTCTCTCTCTATATATATATATATATATATATATATATATATATAATTTTATATTTTATATATATATATGTATATACATATTATATGTATATATATAATATATGTATATATATTATATGTGTGTGTGCATGCATGTATGTATGTACGTGTGTGTGCCTGTGTGTGTGTGCGTGTGCGTGTGTGGTTGCGTATAGGTAATAGATAAATAGTATATCATAATTCGCCTGAATACGGGGTATATGTTCACAAAATTGCTCAATAAAAGCTTAACGGAAAGCTAAATAATTTAGATAATACCTTCTTCTTTTTGACTTTAGTTCCTTTTAGTCCCTATGAAGCACTGGGTGGCATTCGTCGTCTTTGTATTAATTTTGCTTAATAGAAGTAAGTTTGCAAGCCTAGCCCTCCATCCCCCTCTCAATTCAACGCAGACTGTTAATTCAATAATGGATATCACGATAATTATTCATCCTTTGGAAATAAAGTGACGACATTTGACTCACAGATATTTCGGCCAAAGTAAGCTGATATTATGGATGTATATAAAAAAAAAAAAGCTTAGTTGATCAAAATTTGTTTTTAAAATCTAGACAATGTACATAAGAGTGGATCGGATATTTTAAGCCAACTAATGAAAGCAATGTGTATATTTCAATCATATGAGATCTCAGTGAGGCATATTCAATTCAAGATTAAAAATAATCATTATATATATAGATATAAGGGACTGTTATGAATATCAGAAAATAGCCAAGGAGAGTTGTGAATAATAATTACAAAATGGTAAGATTTCAAACTAGATATATTCGAATTTCCATTGTCTATATTGTCCAATAATTTCAATCAACTTATCTTCTTATCACAATTGCTTACTCTTTTTTTATTAAAAAAACCCTTAGGGCGAGTGTTTGTCTGTTTCGATATCCTCAGTCGACTGAAGATATACTATATTAGATATGAGGGACTTTATCTGATGTGGGATATTTCTCTTTTCTCTCTGTCATTCACAACTCTCTTTCTCTCCCTCTCCATCATCCTATATATATATATATATATATAAATATATATATGTATATACGTGTGTGTGTGTGAATAATATTAAAAGGGCGAAGATAGGCAAATGAACAATTACAGACAGTTCCAACTCATCTGTCGACCGCTAGAGATACTTTGTTCCAGTGCTTTAAGATCGATACTATATATATTGCAAGGTAAACAATAGAAAGCATTAACAACCAGCATCGAGTGCAATTTACAAACATCTTATTTGCTTAACGCTTGTGTGAAATGGAAAACGAAGTGTATTCATGGAAAAAATTAGACTTATATTTCTGTTACAGAATTTGTAGTGAATACTTTAAGGTAAAGGAACGTTTGTCAAATCCGTGTTGTTTTCTAAGATGCAGCATTGAATTTCCGTGTCTAACTGGATTAGAATCGAAACGTGTTTCGAGAGTTAAATATCTTTTGTATGGATTTAGAGTTGTGCTTCAGATGGGATTTAAATGTTCAACTCTATTTAAATAGGTGAAATGATACCAATAGTAGAAGTAGTTAAACAGAATATTAACAGTATTATAGTGCTTGTTACCCATGCTTTTTAATTTAATATTTTAATATATGAAAGTCAGTGTATGATCCAAGTTGTAGGCCACAGTTTAATTTTACTTGGGTAGCAGTTAAGTACAAGAATCGTCTCTAGCTAACACTAAATTCATTACACAAGGCGTTACCTTAGAACGCATTGTTATTACTAATACTCGATACTTAACTGGTATTTTATTCTATCAACTTTGCCTTTCATCCATTTGGATTCGATATAATGCAGTACCATTCAAGCCCTAAGGTTTAATTGTCTTTTCCTTTCCTCCTCAAAATATTATTATTATTATTATTATTAGCAGAACCAGTAGAACGTCGGACCAAATGCTTCGTGATAAAAAGTTATGGCCCTTTACCTTCAGAGTTCAAATATCGCGGGGGTTAGCTTTGCCTTTCATCCTTACGAGTTCGATAAAATAAAGGAGCAGTAATGCACTGGGGTCGATTTAACCGACTTGCCCATCTCCCCAAATTGCTGGCCTTGCGCCTATAGTAGAAATCATTATTATTATTATTAAATCTGGAAGAATACAGTCAGGTAAAAGTAATGGAAACAACAAAAATAACGGCGTTGGTAACAGTTACTGTAAGATATTAAACCCGAAGACTCTTATGAACATTTAATTTAATGGACGTGGACCACAGACAAAAGGTTAAATCCAGTAAAAGACAAATTAGAGTGAGGGAGAAAGAGCGAGAGAGAGGTGGGGAGAGAAAAGGGTAGATACAGGGGGAGGGAGAGAGTAGAAAATACGAAAATCTAAATTATATAAATGCATTAAATACAACTCCCATAGACAGGTGTCCTTTTTTCTGGACGGGAGTAAGAACCTCGGCATTTAATAAATAGAGTTTCTACTTTTGGCACAAGGCCAGCAATTACCCCAGTGCATCACTGGTACTTTATTTTATCGACCCCGTAAGGATGAAAGACAAAGTTAACCTTGGCGGATTTGAACTCAGAACACAAAGGGCCATAAATCTATGCTGCAAAGCATGGCGTCTGACCCTCTACCGATACTGCGAAACCACGACATTTAATAAATAGAATCGAACTACTTTGCAAACTCGGAAAAAACAGAAATAAAATGGCAAAACGACGTGAAAACATCTACTAGAAAATAAAAAATCAATAAAGGAAAAAACAAAGCAATTTTAACGAAATATATATAAAACACTGGAAAAGAAAAAGAGGAGGAGAGAGAGCGAGGGGAAGGAGGGAGTGAAATGGAGAAAGAGAAAGAGACTGATGTGCAATAATCCGTTGCCAGTGGCAATAGTTGTGCTGAGGAGTAACGTACAAACAAGTGTGTTGTTAGTAGTTATTTCAAGGAGCGGGTTTTGAGTGCCTTTAGACTTAGAGTACACTCAAACACACCGACATAATGGACAAAGCTCTTAATCCATCTGAAAATAAAGATCTTTGTCTTCTTGGTGATGATGAATCACATAGTTAGCAAGCAGAACAGGCCAGTTACTTATGTGACCTAATTATGGCTGGGCTGAGCTGAGCTGATGATGAGGGTGGTGGAGGTAGGAGTGAAGGAGGTGGTAGTCGTAGGGTGGTAGTGGTGGTTACTGACAACATGGAGGGCAGTGTAATGAGAGGTGTACAGAAATATTTCGCTTATTCTTTCGGCACTGTTACATACATATATACATAATTATACTCACATAAACCCACACACACACACACACACATACACAGACACACACACACACACATACACACACATATACATACATACATATATATGTGTGTGGTGTGATGGTATATGTATATATATATATATACATAGATATACAGAGAGAGAGAGAGAGAGAGAGAGAGAGAGAGAGAGAGAGAGAGAGAGAGAGAGAGAGAGAGAGAGAGGAGAGAGGAGAGAGAGAGATACTGGAAACCAGACAGAGATAGTGAGAGAGTTACAAAGAGAGAATGAAAGTGGTTGCGGTGGTAGTGGTTGTGGAAATGTTAGTTGTTTTGAGTCGGGTTTGGTGAGGGTAAAGACGGCAAAATTCTTTTTTCTTTCCCCAAACTAAAGTGTAAGAACATTATATGGTTAATGTCGTGCACTTCACATTAGTTAAATGCGAGTAGTGAAGGAATTGGACTTGACTGGATAAATCTATATAAAGCACGTATATACACAGATACACACACACACACACACACACACACACAGACATATCTATCTATATAAATACACACACACACACATATATATATATATATATATACATATATATATATGTATATATATATATATATATATATATATACATACATTATACATTCATATATATATATATATATATATATATATATATATATAAATATATATACATTCATATGTATATATATATACATTCAAATATATATATATTTATCGTTTTCGGTGCGCCCGGCCGACTAACTTACTCGATATGCAAATTAGTCTGCTCAGCCGTTAATATGCATAAGGAAAGTATATACTTTCAAACGTTCAATCATCTGACAGAAAGGTATACGATGCTGACGATAGCTAATAAGCTTGAAACTAGTACATCGTTCCTGTGTCAGTGTTGAACAAAAGGGCGACGATGGTTGCCGAGCACTGTACGGCGTAATTCGGGCTGTTTGTTTATAAACAAACCGAACATTATAATAAATGTTCGGTAAACCCATACGTACATATATTTATATGTGCATGTATGTATATATATATATATATATATATATATATATATATATATATATATATATATATATATATATATATATATATATATATATATATATACATACTACTGTACGTCTGTACAAATATATGTATGCACGTATAAATACTTATATTTAGGTATCAGCCGTACTAAGAGTGAGAAATGAAATTTTGTTTCATTCTTTTCCATTTATATATATATATATATATATTTTCATATATATATATATATATATATATATATACATTCATATTTATATTTACATACATATATATATATATACACACACACACATACATTCATACATACATACATTCATATATATATACATATGTATATATATATATATATATATATATATATATATATATATATATATATATATATTCATACTACTGTACGTCTGTACAAATATATGTATGCACGTATATATATATATATATAACCAACATACCAATATATATATATATAACCAACAAACCTAAATAAATAAATATATTTATTTATACTTTGGGAGGGTCATGTTGCCAATAAGAAACACACGCACCAGTTGCTTTCACTCCAATTTATTATAAATTAAAAAAAATATATATATATTTTTATTTTTTTATTTTATAATAAATTGGAGTGAAATCAACTGATGCGTGTGTTTCTTATTGGCAACATGACCCTCCCAAAGTATAACAATATCGGTTTCAACACACGTTTTCAGATAAAGAATCTTGCTAAACAAATTCAGAAACGAAATATATTTATTTATATTTATTTATTTAGGTTTGTTGGTTCACCACTGGATATAACTGGTCATTCCGTATGGTCAACCTCGATGTAATATTAGGGAGAGCACTCGACGTAATGCAACTCACCCGTCTTCGTTTGTGTAGTTGGTGGTGCGAGTACGGAGTTAATTACTATAAAATAACAAGAGGCTGGACTGGTGTAATTCCTTAAAAGGTTTATTATACTATGATCATTTCAATGGCCGGGTTCAGTATGAATCCGGTGATATCAGCAGGTATTCAAAATATAACAAAGGAATATAATAGACAAAATCCATGGGGCTGAAAAGCAGAAACATGAGGGCGGCCGAACTTTTAGCAGCTTCTAGCCCGGTTAGCCGCCCTCAACTTAATGGCGGCTGGGTCCAGAAATAGCCGTCGAAACGTTTGAGCTCTGCCGTCGGGATCAAACAGTTTCCTATATATATATATATATTAATTGGCAGTGCAATTATTGCTTACAATACAATTATTTTCATGCGCTTTTGTGCTTATGTGTACTGCTGCATCTGAGTTGCAGCCATCATGCATTGATCAGTTGTTATGGTCACCTCGGACTCAAGTCAGCTTCCGATTCATGGCTGAGGCAAGAATACATGATGTGTACGATTGATGATTACGAAATGTTCGTGCTGCAGCTGTATAAGTATACAGAAACACACATACGTAGAAAATGTATTTTAAACATAGCATAGTTTAGTATATTTTCGTGCTTCCGATTAAAATACATCACAGCATCGAGTGTTGTCGCTATTTATATATATATTTACACACATAGCACGTTATGTACATGCATAACAACTGAAAGATAGTCAGACAGATAGGCATACATACATATACATACATTCACACACACATATACATCACTTGATCCTTTTCTCACATAATGATGGCACGAACATGACTTTTTAGCCCTGCCATGATTTACATTACTTTTCGCATATGCTGCAGCGAAAGAAAAGCATTTTATGGCAATGGCCAGCCATGCTCATGCAACACGGAAAACATTTAGATCAACTGATGCGTCTCCTTGGAGATTTTTAAGTGTAGAAACGGCTACCGGTGGATGAATCCTACTCCCTGAAGATCGGTGGCAGGTATACAAAATGAAATAGAGGGGCTGCCATTAGTTGGAAGTTTTACATAAAAAAATTGCTTCCCCTAGAATAATGTTCTGACAAGGACCAGGGTTCCCTTCCTCCCGATGGGCTAACCAGGTACTCGGGTTCTAAACCGACTCCTTCCATACATGTCTCGTATCAATATTTATATATACATAGGCATATATATATATATATATATATATATATATATATATAGGCATATATTTATATATATATATATATATATATATATATATATATATA
>OZ024743.1:390018-400018 GCA_964016885.1 Eledone cirrhosa
ATGACACCCGACCCTCTATCGATACTGCCAATCCCTATGGACCCGTAATTCCTATTGGAGCCGTAGGGACGCCTTGGTATGTTTATTATATGTGTGCTAACTATTTCTAGTAGACCATGTGACCATTGGAATACATGTGCATGTATGTATATATATGTATGTGTTCATGTATACGCGGGGACATGGAAATACTCGGTTTGGGGCCCAGCACGCGGTGAGCCGACCGTGAGTGAGAGGCCCTTAGTTCTTGTTAGGGCATCATTCTAAGAGAAGGAAAACACATGTAAAACTATAACTCCCGGGAGCCAGTGGTGTTGACCTGTTTGTCATGTTGGATGCATGTCACCGTTGTCCAGAGTAAGATGTGTCCAGTGCAACACTTAACAAATGATTCAAGCACATATGAGGTATACTTATTTTGAAAAACAAATAATTTTATACTTCGCTGCGTAATGTAAACAGAATGGTAGGTAACCCCACATATTTTTATTTTACCATAGGCAGAAAAGAGGGATAAGGATATTACTTACCTCTAAACTTCTGTAACCTTCATTAGATAAAGAAAAGCCATCCTCTTTTAACAGATATTAGTAGCTTATATCTCCTTATGGTGGGTTCAAAGTCGAAGATACTCGCATAGAAACGTACACAGAAAAACACATATGTATAAATATATATAAGTGTGTGTGTATGTGTGTGTGTTTGTGTGTGTGTGCGTGTGTAGTACATATGGACAGAGTTTGCGAGTGAAGCAAGTAGACAAAGCCCGATAGGAAGAGAGAAAGGGAGAAATAACGCAACAGCCCCAACAGCCATATGTCATCTACACATCCACAGTAATAATAAGACAGAACAAATCACTAAGAGTCAAATATATTCCCTCGAAATGAGAGTCCTGTTTCGAACCCCGAGAGATTTCTTTTGAAGGGGATACCAACATACAGTTGAAATAATTGATTATATTTATTGAGTAAGGCTTTCGGTTATATAATGCCCAAATTTTGATATCTAATTTAACGAGCTTGAAACAATGCCCAAATATTGAGAAGTATTAGAATATATATATATAATTGAATAAGCCTCAAAGATCAGTAGAGTATTACCTATTTCCAGATACGATGCTTCTCTTCTTCTGAATGTACATATTACATGATTATATTTATTATACAATGTAGTAATATCGTATTTCTGTGGTACTATTTGAATATTGAAATGTGAAGAAATTTCTAGTATATTCCTTTAAATATTGAATGTTGTATAGTTTCAGCCACATTTTCAACTGTGGAGCACCACTTGCAAGGTTTCCAGTCGGTCACATCGATCCCGGTATTCATTTCATGTTGCTGATCACTATTTCCCGAATGTCTAAGTCAACCTTCGCGTAACTGACTTAACTCGGCATCAGATGTCCTAATTTTGCTCACTCGTGTCAATATATATATATATATATATATATATATATATATATATATATATATATACGTAATTCCGGGTTGAATCGGAGGTAACCACAGTAAGTAAGGTACTCAATACATTGCAGAGTATAAAAGTTTTAATATAGATGATTTCTAAAGAATGAAACAGTTCTAGTCCTGTAGAATCTCATCTATATTAAAACTATATATATATATATATGTATCCATACATTCACATATATATGTACACACACACGCACCGCACACACAAGCAAAAATACACGCACACACATGCACACACATACATATAAATATATATATAAATAGCATATATAAATATATATATATATGTATATATACATTCAATGTATTGAAGATTGGAACCAAAATAATTACCTTATAGACTAACAAGAATGTTTTTCTACTATATCCAAGAATTTCACCATCTTGCTGTGGTATTTGTTTTATGCTAACAGTTGTGAGCTTAACATTTTCTGAAGAAGTTATGAAGTAACACTATATGCATAATAACCTTTGGTTTCTGAATGGACCTTGGAGAAGCTATTGTGGTGTTTCAACGAGCCCCACTAGTACATACTTATGAGCTGAATATTTGTTGACAGTTACCAATTGAATATTATTGGCATGAGAAGTTTCTTAAATTGTTAATGTCCAATAGAGAATGATAGATAATATTTTCGTCTGAAAAAGATTAATTGATGCATACAAGGGTTTTTGAGGTCGTGTTTAGTCTTAGAGTAGCATAAAAGTGTTAAGATACCTGTTTAAAATGCTTGCATATTCACTCGCTGAATCTAATCCTGTGAAAAATGGACAACACAGGAAACGAATTCAACCTCCACGTCTCTGGACTATTTTGAGCATTCACTGGTTCGTATATTATTCACATTAAAAGGTCGAAGAAAGATGGTAAAGTCAGTGTAGAGATATATTTACATCACCACAGGTGGAGTATATATCGGACAGCTTGTGAGAGAGAAGGATAAACGTATGCCAAAGAAACTAATTTACGGTGACCTATCCAAAGGCAAGCGTCCACAGAACAAACCTCAGATACATTTTAATGATTGTGTTAGTACATACTACATTGATAGCCTTCAATATCTCAAAATAAAATCGAGAATCTATAGCATAAAATAAAGCAAGATGGAGAAGAGCAATAATCTCGGGGTCAGTTTCATTTCAGGACAAAATTTACGGTTTGTGAAGATGACTCAACATTCAGAAAGGGAAGGTAATTGAAAAAAATCTTTAATATATATGATTGATATGTATTTAACTAGGCTTAATCTTCGCAAGCTGGCATTTTAAGACATAAAAAAAAACATGTGGAGAGACTAACCGCAAGTTGAAAGTCTCACATATGCGGAATGTAAGAAGTCATGCGTAAGTAAATCAAGTCTCACACTCCATACGAAACTTCGAAATAACGATGCCACCACATACATTTAAGCAAAACAAAGCGCATTCTTGTATCTTGTTTAGAATAAACGCAGCAAGTTATTAACAAAGCTCAAGAGGCATGGCAGGACACATATATGAACTAAAAATAAAATAGAATAAAATAAAATAAAGTATATATTTAAAATATACAAATAAATGTTATTTTAATCATTACTGCTGGTCTTGTACGTCTGTCTCTGTCTCTCGCTCTCCCTCTCTCTCTCTCTCTCTCTCTCTCTCTCTCCCTCTCTCTCTCTCTCTCTCTCTCTCTCTCCGTCCCCTCTCTCTCTCTCTCTCTCTCTCTCTCTCTCTCTCTCTCTCTATATATATATATATATATATATATATATATATAGGTAAATATTTAAATTATATTTTTTAATTTATTTTAAAAAATTGTTTGAATCTTACTTGCTCCGCTTATCTCAATTATATATATATATATATATATATATATATATATACGTATATATAAATGGCAGGCTTACTCAGTTTCCGTTAATAACATTTCATAAACAAGGCTTTGTTTGACTCTAGACTCTGCTTGAAGGAACTCATTCAAGGTACCACGTTGTTAGTTATGATGGAGCCCAAAATCAAATCCTAACCGATTGCCATGTATTTTATTTAAATACGTTACATCAACCAAACAGACATGTAAGTTTTGTTTTCAACCATGGCACTTCTTAACCACAGTGCCATGTGAGTAATTTTAAATAATTGTTTCTACTTTAGGCACAAGGCCAGCAAATTACCCAGTGCATTACTGGTACTTTATTTTATCGACCCCGTAAGGATGAAAGGCAAAGTCAACCTCGGCGGGATTTGAACTCAGATCATAAAGGGACGTAACTATGCTGGAAAGCATGGCGTCCGACCCTCTACCGATACTGCCAATCCACCATTTTAAATAATATAGTCATATATGTTATCTAGCGATAACTAATTTTAAACCCGCTTGCGTGTATGTTATTCTAATGTCTCTTCTTAACCACACTCCCATGTGTTGTTCTAAATATGTCAAACCTTAACCACAGTGCCATGTATGTTATTTGAATATGTCATATCGTAATCGCACTATCATGTTATATCTATCGCATTCTCTTCGTCTCTCTCTCAATAGACACATATATATATGTTTACTGTTTACACACACACACACACACACACACACAGACACACACACACACACACACACACACACACACACACACACACACACACACACACGTACACACATATATATATATATACATATATATATATATATATATATATATATATATATATATATATATATATATATATATATATATATATATATATATATATACAAGGTGTCTCCCCAAAATGTATACACACTATGATTACCTGTACGGGAAATATGTATTAGAATGCTGTTGAAGAGTGTATACATTTTTGGGACACCCTGTATATATACATACATATATATATATATATATATATACATTTCTTTATGTGTGCAACACCACCATTCTACACCAATACACATCACTATCATTTGATAATGCATAAACATGCTGAAACCGGTAATAGACAATTATTAAATCTATAAATAGATAAATAAATGCCATTGTTAATTAATTAATAAATCAACTAATACCTTAACATTTTACACATAGTAAAATATTTCGTTTTAATCAATTTCTAACCCATAAAAAAGAGAGAAATAAATAAAAAAGGAAAATATATTTTTTCTTCCTAATAATCGTCTCTTTCTCCCTGTTTTCATATATATATATATATATATATATATATATATTATAGGGTTTCTATGCTCTACGGTTAAGCTTCTACCGTTTCGATATCATATATCTCTACCAATGCCTTTTGTTAATCACACTTCCGTAAAATATGGCATGTATAAATGTTCAGAACCTGGAGAGTTACTGTTTAGTTCAAAGACCATCTTGTTTGCGCGAGTCGCGTCATTATAAAAAGACATCGCAGTCATCCCTTTTCATTCATTTATAATATATTTGGGACCACATTGTTCAATGTGAGTCCCTTAAAACATTATGGTGCAGTTTGAGGGAGATTTAATTGTTTTGTTTTATGTCAAGTCGAATAACCACGTTGGGACTCTCCTCACTGGTATGTAGTTTAATATAGTTCTGCGATTTGTTGTCGCTATTATTGTTATTTCGCTCTGAATTTGCTAACCAATGGTCAAATGCGTTCAAAACTTAAACGTACCACCTATAAGTACATCTAGGACGACATTGTCCAATGAGGCTTTTTTATGTGGTTTGCTGTGATTTGATAGACATTCGGTTGCTATATCTAGCTGGTAGAACGGTCACTGGACCATAGTTTGCCAAACTGTGTCTTTGACAATCTTTAGGTTCATTGTGAATTTCAGTGAAATCCGCTCAATTTTTACAAATATCTTTGGTAGTAAAATATATGAGAACTCTCAACTCTGTGCACAATTAGACACACGAGTGGTGACCCGTAGTATGATAAACTCCAGTAATTTTGTGCTGGCTCGTGGATAAGTGGTTAAGGTGTTGGACTTACAATCATTATGTTGTGGGTTCGATACCTGAACCGGATTGTGTATTGTATTCTTGAGCAAAACAATTTCACGTTGCTCTAATATACTAGCAGTAACTTGTGGTTTAACTCTGCGATGGACTGGCGTCCTGTCCAGAGGGTAACCTTCTCCTCTCAGTCAACTAACCGAGATAACCACCCGTCTAATGAGTTTCAGAGCTAGAAACAGACTTTAGAATTTCAAGTTGCTAGTAGAAAATGCATCGTAAATGGGAAAAGTTTGGAAAGCTCTAATGCAGACACTTTTCCGTAATATGTCAAGTAATTAGACAATTAGGAAAGATACATTAGTATTATTTATTGTTGAATTCTCCAGTCAGTTTGAGTTCAAATTGCACCGCAGTAGATTTTGACTTTCATAATCCAAGTAGCCAAGTACTATGGTACTTTTATCTATCGGAATCGGTGACGGTGCGCTCTGACTACAAACTGCATTCCTGTGATCAGAAGTGGAGGGCGCTGTTTGAAAGGGAAGGTTAGAAACCTCTACACAAAAGAAAAAAATAATGACAGACCACTGAAATCATCAAAGCTAGTATCGGTGTGCGGTACAGCTTGAAACAAAAGTAAAAAATAAAGAAAAGACAACACTATTAATATATGTGGCCTTCTGAGTTTGAAATCTAATAACATCAACTTTCCTCTTCATTATTTCGGTCGTCAAAATATATAACCATCAAGTAATAAAATATAAAAGAAATATTAGTATAGAAATCAGAGAATCTATAAGCTAGAAACAATAGATTTGGGCGCTTTTAGCATTTCGTTTTGATCCTATATGTTCTCACTTCAAACCGCCATGCCGGTTTAATCCTTTTTTAAATAACGTTACATAAAATTATTTCCTAGATCCCACCAAATATTTGACTCGTCCAAGTGACAAGTTAAAATGAACTATATTTATTCATAAATCTACAGTGTACCCGTGTAACAAATAACGTTATAACATACTCACGGTTATATGCTGTATTTGTTGAAATGATTAAAATAATAGTAGTATATGGCTAATATTGTTATTTCTCATCGCATAATTATTTCTAGATAGCTTTCTAAATTTTCACGAATTAAATATGTTAGTACGAACTTAACTAAATGACGGATGAATTAAATTGTCTAAACAGAAAGATGTTTTATGGTAAAGACAATGGGCACTTTTACACGCTTAGGGAGGAATTACATTCTAGCATTCGAGGTATGCAAATAAAAGTTATCTACGGTGTTTGAGGTCTATTTTAATTACTTGACCGGTATTTGAATGTGAGCACCCCGAATTCATTTCGAATTAAGGTGCATGTTATCGAAATGTTTAGACATAAAAATTCCTGGCTCATTTCTTACATTTAAATATGGTAGGATGTTCGTTAAGGTACATTGATGATGATATAGTACGTAAGTACGTTGTTCTGCTGGTGTGTTTACGTTGTATAGTGTTTTGTATAGCTAGATATCTGATTACACATACGGGTAGTCAACACTATAATAGTTTTACTATATGTGAATACACTACTAAATGCTATTGTTGTCTGTATAAATAACAATGCGTCTAGAATTTCTTTCTGAATCGAAAGAGAAAATCTTCATAGTTACGTAAACAGATAAACTGAAACAACGATTTCTACAATAAGCAAACTGCTAGATAATTAAACTATAATTGCCAGGAAATGAGAAACACAATAATTAGAACAGAGTTAACTACTTACTTATGACATTTATTCTCGAAAATTCCCGCCAACCTATCAACTAACCAGGTTACTAAATAACGTAGAAGTATTTTCGCATTTCTAAATTTCTCTCTCTTCTCACCCCACCCCTCTCTCTCTATCTTTCTCTCTCTCTCTCTCTCTCTCTCTCTCTCTATATATATATATATGTATATATATATATATATATATATATATATATATATATATATATATATATATATATATATGCATATATATATATATATATATGCATATATATATATATATATATATATATATATATATATATATATATATATATATATATATGAAAAAAAAAAGAATTTCGCTCTACATGGCTGAATACAATAAATGTAATCTGAGTTTTTCAAATATTAATAATAATATTCGATTCGTTTTCAATTATGCAAATAAGCCTCAATTTTATAGCCATGCATATGTATATATAAATATATAGGTGTGTGCTATCTCTCTCTCTCTCTCTCTCTCTCTCTCTCTCTCTCTCTCTCTCTCTCTCTCTCTCTCTCCCTATATATATATATATATATATATATATATATATATATATATATATATGTGTGTGTATGTGGTTTAGCGTCGGGCCTACAATCCTGAGGTTGTGACTTCGCCTACACTGTGATAAGACCAAAACCAAAAACGGTGGAAGTCAACCAGGGATGAGTAAAAAGCCCCTAGATTTGATATATATATATATATATATATATATATATATATATATATATATATATATATATATATATGTGTGTGTGTGTGCGCGCGGCATGCAGGTGATATTTCAGACCAGCTTTTGGTTTGCAATCACGTTCACATATGTGTATTAGAATGTCTGTCTCCTGGCATTACCAACAGGATTGTGTCTTCATGTATTTTACCATGTCTGGTCAGTCGACCAGCCGACTTTCAAAATAAAGCCACACTCGTAGCTAATGTAGAGCGGATGGCGTAGCGTTGAACCATCTCACAAGTGACTCGAGTTTTGTCGGGCTTGTGTGGTATCAGATGATTGACAGATCCAGATCTTCATAGACGAAATCGTCTACATATATTGTATCTCTATGGAATTGGCAGGCACTGCAAGTGAACACTTCGAACCAGCATGCTCCACTTCCTTTTTCTGAAAGACATCACATCATAATCGATCATTGGCCTTCAATCAATGTCTCTCAATTCTCCATATCAATCTGCAGAGCTTTAAGCTTGTTTTTTTATGATATCTCTGAACCGCTTCTTCAGTTTATGCTGTGGTCCTTCCCTCTCGTTAGCTCCCTATAAAATAACTGTTTAGGTAGCCTTCTATCTTCCATTCTGACCACATGAGCAGCCCAACTCATGTGGTTAACAATAATCCTCTTCTAAATACTGGTGCTGGCCACTTTCTGAAGTAGAGAAGCATCAGGTGATGAAACTTTTCCAGCTATTTGATATGATGCCTGTACGTTGTCCACGTTTCGCATCCCTATAGCAAAGCTTTAAGAACAAATGCCTCATACACCGAGAGCTTTGCCCTTTCGTGATACGCCGATCTGACAAGATTCACTTCTCAGGTTTCCCGAAGGCAAGACTCGCATTTGCAATCCTGTGATATATTTCAGCATCGAGAGTACACTCTACTAAGCGTACTTCCAAGATACACAAAGCTGTCTACAACTTTGTGTATCTCGGAAGGAAAATGTCTAGCTCCACATACACCTGGCCAGCTAGTGGAGTTTACATAGCCTTTGTCTTTTGTATGCTATTTAACCCAAATGCAATGCATGCATTGGAGAAGCTGCTCATTATCGACTGCATGTCTTCTGCAGTGTGTGCCACAAATCAGCATCATCAGCATACAGAAACTCCCTGACAACAGTTCCAGAATTAATTTCACAACCAATCTACATTACGTAGATTGTAACATCATACTTCATTATGTAAGATTGTAAATATTTAGAAATGACAGGTTCATTGTAAGAGTTTGCAGAATGGTGGGCTCTATCGCAAAACTTAAAGATGCCTGAAGTAGGTATAGCATAGATATACATCTTTGATAAAGTGGCTGGAATATAGAGGTTGTGTTGTGAAACAAACGACATTGATGTTAGATTGTAAGTTAACAAGTTATCCAGATTTAGTCACACTAGAAAACCAAATTATATTTCCGGAACAAATTTATATTCTTCATTGCAAACTGATAAATAAACCAGACCTCAATTTGTGAAATAAACTAATCTTTAAATAGTTTACCCGTTATCTACCCCCTGTTATTAGCTGTCCAGTGAACAGACCACATGTTTCTGCTCATTTTGAGTTTCATGTTCGGAGGATCAGTGAGAAAATAAATTTAAAACAACTCCAATCTACGGTCACAAGAAGTGCTGTCAACTAATGGAAAGATAACGCTGTATGTTCGCCGTTTAACGCCTGTTGAATACCCTACCATCACCCCATCGAACACCACTTCTTTAATATATTTTCCTGATAGCATGGTCTTTGTGAAAAGACACGTTCCAGTTACATTAAAGATTATCTTTTTGAACTCTTACCTTTTTTTTTTATATATTTCCCTTCTAATTAAAGGATAGCTCGAATCAGTTCTAAAAGCGTAAACTTCGTAATTTTATCAAATTACAGTAACTCCCCACTTACTATTATATAATGGGTACCCTATTAAACTTATCAAACATCGTTCTTGAAATCAGGTTAGGGTAAATATAAAGATACAAATACACAAATCTTTCATACAGACATTATATGCATACAAAAATTAATATAACCTAGTCAATCTTTTTACTGAAAACAGCATAAAAACTCAAGAAATTCTGTAGAATGAGGTATATTTAT
>OZ024743.1:407518-415018 GCA_964016885.1 Eledone cirrhosa
TTTAAATGATAGATCCAAATCCCTCCGACGGGATTCTTCACATTTCCACGGCCACATAAAATGAGAAGAGAAAAATTCGGCAACCTGATCGACTAAAAACCTATTATAAAAGCCACTAGTACCAAGATAATCCTTTCATTTTAGTTCAACCACAGTGTATCTTGGAATAAAATGCAAAGTGTCTTTCTTTATTGTTTCAATATGGGGAATCTGATATTAGTGAGATTATGGTGTTATTTCTTGTAGGTCAAGCGAAAGAACGCAGCCTCTCTTGTTGACTCATGTATATATAGTTGGACATATGCTTGCATTAGTGCGTTTGCACTCACATAAATTGAATTAGGACATATACTTATTTGACTGTTTTTACGTGGGCTTATAAACATATACACAGATACACATATGCAGAAAATTGATTTCCGGAGACAGTTTCGGCGAAAATTTGAATGTATATATATATATATATATATATATATATATATATATATATATATATATATATACATATATATATATATATATATATATATATATATATATATATATATATATATATATATATATACATATATATATATATATATATATATATATATATACATATATATATATATATATATATATATATATATATATATATATATATATATATATATATATATATATATATAGAGAGAGAGAGAGAGAGAGAGAGAGATGTATATACCTACAAATATGAAATTAGAATTTTATTTCTCGCCCTAGCACAGCTGATATGCATACTCACATACAGATATTCAAAATTGATTTGAGAACACAGAATCGGTGAACATTTGAATATATATATATATACGTACACATGTGTGTGTGTATGTATATATATATTCAAATGTTCACTGATATATATATATATATATATATATATATATATACACACACACATATATGTATATATATATATGCATATATATATATATTCATATATATATATATATATATGTGTGTGTGTGTGTATATGTATATATGTATATCTATATATATATTGTATATACATATATGTTTTTATGTATATATATATATGCATATATATATATATGCCGTCGAAACGGCTTGAGCTCAGCCGTCAGGGTCTTACTTGTTCCTATATATATATATATACATATTATATATATATATGTGTGTGTGTGTATGTGTGTGTGTGTCTGTGTGTGTCTCTGTGTGTGTGTGTTATTTTAAGATAGAATAACTGGCGATGAAGCTTAAGCCGTTACGTTTTACAATCGGAACGTTTTTTGGGTTGGTCAGTTTTTCCAATACAAAACATACGCACTAATGATATCCACTTCACCTTTATTATATTTAGTCGTTGGTTACTTTGTCAAAGCTCTTTCGTCACATATTCGTATGAAACAGTTCTACTCCCGTACAAGATTTTTCTATATAAATCTCTGTCGTCACTCTAGTTATGTATTGCGTACATTATTTAGGTTGATTGGTAGTATCGGTAGAGGGTCGGACGCCATGCTTTCCAGCATAGTTACGTCCCTTTACGGTCTGAGTTCAAATCCCACCGAGGTTGACTTTCCCTTTCATCCTTACGGGGTCGATAAAATAAAGTACCAGTAATACACTGGGTAATTGCTGGCCTTGTGCCTAAAGTAGAAACAATTATTTACTGTGGTTACTCCCGACTGTACTCGGCATCAATATATCAATATATATATATATATCAATATCCCTATCTTTCTCTCTCTCTCTCTCTATATATATATATATATACAGAAAGAGGGACAGCGGGAAAAGGATAGAGAACGACGGGGTAAACATTTTCATACTATATATTTAGCATGTTGCTATGGTTATTGTTCAGTCACGAGCTTTCGGGGGGGGGGGGGAAGCTCGACGGCGGAACACAGTCTTAATAAATATATGTAATATGTATCTTTAAGATGTATTGGTTACTGCAAGGCTTAGTGGACAGGCTTGTAATAGTGAATATCCATACTATTTAACTTCATTTAAAAAAAACTTACGTTAGATGGTAAGGAGGGATTTGGAGAATACTTGAGTGTTTTTTTGTAACATCTCAAGTGACTGACCTACTCGTTAGTATGTAACATATGTTGTCATAGTATGTAATATATTAACATATGTTGATATAATGTTACATTCGATCTGAAATATCACGTAGTGGTATTGATCTCAGACTCATATGATTACGAATGCATTTCTTAAAAGTCCAGGTTTGTACGTCGGGAGATGGTGTCTGTGTGTAGGGGTGTGTATGAGTTTGCAAGTGCGTCTATCTATCTATCTATCTATCTATCTATCTATCTATCTATCTATCTATCTATCTATCTATCTATCTATCTATCTATCTGTCTATCTACCTACCTACCTACACACACACATATATATATATATATATATATATATATATATATATATATATATATATATATATATGTATATATATATATTCATATGTATATATACAGATATATATATACATATATGTATATGCACATATATATATATATATATGCATATATATATATATATATATATATATATATATATATTTATTAAATAACAAATTATTATTACTAATATATATATATATATATATATATATGCAAACATAAATTTGTATATACATATATATATATATATATATATATATATATATATATATATATGTATATATATATATATATATAGAGAGAGAGAGAAGAGCTTATACAGGACTAGAACTGTTTCCTTCGTGAGAAATCATCAGGAGTGGTTCCTGATGATTTCTCACGAATGAAACAGTTCTAGTCCTGTAGAAGCTTTACTAAATTAAAACATTTATACTCTGCTATGTATTGAGAACCTTACTTACTGTGGTTACCTCCGATTCAACCCGGAATAACTTTATATATATATATATATATATATATATATATATATATATATATATATATATATATATATATATATATATAATAGAATAATCGAGTATCGGAAAATCAGCTCACGAATTTACGATAAACAAAATCCGACATGAGTGGTAGAGGGCTCAATAATTCAGATAAATCAGAGCTATAACTATCGTTAAGATACCAACACACAAAGATTATGCCTAAAATCACCCGTGCAGCCGAAAAATAACGACCAGGAAGTTTCGGGTCACTCAGATAAAATATCAATAAATCAATAATTCATATGAATTATATATATATCCAGGGAGTGTATCTTTTCACTATATATATATAAGCAAAGAGATATTTAAATTAAATAAATATGGTTTTATAAATCTAGTTTCCATTTATTAATATCATTGATATATATATATATATATATATACACACACACACATAAATATATATATATATATACACACACACACATAAATATATATATATATATATATATATATATATATATATATATATATATATATATATATATATATATATATATATATATATATATATATATATATATATATTTATATATATATATTATTTATATATAAAAGGTGTCCCCCAAAAATGTATACACAAAAACTCTTTACAAAATAATTTCATGTTTTAAATAATTTCAGTATTTAAATAATGTAAACATTTTTGGGTGTTTACATACAATTGAATTATGTCTGTAGATCATTTTATTTTTGGGAAAGACTGTGCATTCTAAATAAATATTGCTTGTACAGGTATTGTAATCAAAGTGTCTGTACATTCGTGCGGACTCCCTGTATATGTATATATTTACGCATATATTTATATTCGTATATATATATATACATATATGTGTGTGTGTGTGTGTGTGTGTGTGTGTAAGAGTTGCAGAAACGAACTTAGTAAAAAATAACCGAAGGGTCAGAACACTCAGTCCTTGATGAGACAAGTAAGCTGAATCCTTATCGCAAACTGAGATGTTGGCGTTACATATATATGTGTGTGTGTGTTTATTTATATATACGTATATACACATATATGCTTATACATATTCTCTATGTTTCTTTTAGTATTACAATTATTGAATCAAGATCATTCTGGAGCACTGTCTACAATGGCAGAGAGGATCATATGGACCCTAATATGTACTTGATTGGTATTTTCGACTCATGGACATATTAGACTAGTTTGTTTTATTTATCACTAATACACTCACGATTGCTGCAATCATACGCAAATACATATATGCAACACATATATGCAACACATATACGCAAATACATATTTGCAACACATATATGCAACACATACGCATATACATATGTTTTTATGCATGTTAAATTGTGTGTGTGTTTGTGTGGATGTATGCTACAGTGTAGAGCTTCCAAGGAAAATTTTCTAGGATACGAGACTGTTTTCTGGCTCCTAGAGGCCGGGAGATTTCCTCAGAATTCTAAGCGAATGAGAAGTTATTTTTAGGCTGGGGGGTATTAGACAATCATAAGCCGTCCTTCGCTTTCCGGGCACATGAGCAATATACTGGTTGATCCCCCTCCCCTTATAGGTGTGTATAATGTATTAGCTTATGCTCTCTAAAACACAATAGTGTCATATTTTTGAAGAGGAAAATAGAAACCAATAAAGAAATAAACAAGAAAACATGATTACAGATATAAGCACGGTTAGATAGCTATATCCAATGTACACACAGACCCGTGCAAAGCTGAAAATATGTCTAAGCCAGATGGGAAATATAGGCCAATGGATTTGGTAACAGGATAAGTCGAATGTGAAAAGCTGATCTTCAAACTTTTCATTAAACATGTATATACATATATTGGTTACAGGTAAATATATATATATATATATGTATAGCTTTCGGATATATATATATATATATATATATGTATATATGTACATGTATTGTACATGTATTATACTTACAAGTAACAGAAAAGTGTGTAAGAACTAGAAGGAAGTATGTCCTATCAAAATCTTAAGCCCATACTAATAGGCCTTCTCTTGCTGTAGTGGTATGTGTATACATATATATGTAACAATTAGAAATGGCATGAAAGTTTAATAGGACTATATAATCCATGCGGAGAAAGTACCAAAAATGCGATCAACAGACACATATGCATACAAAATAGCATTTACACAACAATGACAAACTTATATAAATCTGAATACCGACTCACGTAAACTCAGCTTTGAATACATTACATTCTATATAAGAGTATTGTGTAATTCTTTTGTTAATTTGCTTCAATCTATCAATCTTTCTATCTATCTATCCATTTCTCTCTCTCACACACTCTCTCTCTCTCTCTCTCTCTCTCTCTCTCTCTCTCTCTCTCTCTCTCTCTCTCTCTCTCTCTCTCTCGCTCTCTCTCTCGCTCTCTCTCTTTATATATATATAAGCACGAATATATAGGAAGCAAGAAGTGTATGTATATACATATATATATATATATAAGAGTGTGTGTTGTTTTTTGTGCGTGTGTGTAAAATATAAAGGTTAAGCTTTTTATAAGAATCTTAAACTCAAATGATGCACTGTTATGCACGTGAAACATGACATGTTATATACATATATGTATTGTTTAGACTGAGAGGGAAGATCACTGCACTCGATTTTTTTCTGGGACTCATAAACTAGGGGACTATCTTCAAACGGGTCCGAATACTTGCAACTAAAATGACTCCAATAAAGGCACGAAAGGACCACGCTGTGGCGTTAAATCGGGCAACGGGATAAATCTACCACTTAAGTAGACAACAGCAGAATTTCAACTGAAAGCGCAAAGAGATAGAACAAGTTCAGCAAGGCAACTCTGGTGACTTTAGCAATTAGCCACATACATACATATATATATATATGGTGGCTGCCAACTCGTTTTCGAGTACGGCCACTACTTTATATCCATGTAGGAGAACCCCTACCGATGCGCTGAACGAGTGTGACTTTTTAGTCCAGCCAGCGACTTGAAAACTCTGGTACAAACACTACACTTGTGACAACTATTGACACATAGTGCTGGGCCCATGGTACCATGTGACGACAAGTGCAGAGAGATCTCCAGATATAAAGCAATGGCTGTGCCGTGAAGCTTTTATAGTGAGCAAAGGCACTGCACAAAGCCAGTCCCACTCTCTTAACCAAGATGATACATACATACATACATACACACGCATACATACATACTCATACGTTCGTACATACACACACGCATGCATACATACATATATACATATATATGTATATATATGTATAACATATATATATACGCATGCATAACATATATACATACATAGACATATATACATATATATATGTATGCATACATTTGTACATGTATGCATGCATACACACATAGATGCACACGTACATGTATACATACATACATGATATCGAGTATGGCCATTGCACGATATACAATTATTAATAATTATTAATTAATTCTATTGTGCAATGCCTGTGCGTGAAGATATTTTTTATAGTGAGGAAAGACTGTGCACTGAGCCAATCCCACTCTCTGAGCGACAGTAGCTATAACCAGAAAAGAAGAAAAGATCAACATCATCAGTAACTACTGAGCTGCAGGTTTTATATCGGAGTTATCCCAGTTTCCTTCTCCTAGAGGAATGCCCTGACAAAGCTTGTTTTTAGTGTTGGCTTTGTTTGAATATAATACACATACATACATACATACATACATACATACATACATACATACATACATACATACATACATACTGAAGTATTGTCCACGAGATGCTTGTTTTTCGTGTTGGCTTTGTTTCGCAAGTTCATTGTTTAGACATAGGACATTCGATAACTGATTATGTTTCTTCTACATATGTATATCGTGTATATGTGCGTGTAGTATATGTGTATGTATATTTAGGGTAGTTATCGAAAGTGATTGGATAGGTTGGAGCAATATTGGTCTTGTTTACGTATATGTACATATCCAGGGGCCTCGTTTACCTTTAAAATGTGAGGGGGACAAAGCAACATTTGTTGATTCTTAAAGTATTGCTTATGGTGCCTTTCCGGGACCCATATCACATATGTAAAATTTTACGCTAATTAAATTTTATATATTCAAATGTTCGGATATAAAAAAAATAAGCTTAAAAGAATTTGGTGGATTGGCAGTATCGGTAGAGGGTCGGACGCCATGCTTTGACGCATAGAGTTACGGCCCTTGCCATTCTGAGTTCAAATCCCGCCGAGGTTAACTTTGCCTTTCATCCTTACGGGGTCGATAAAATAAAGTACCAGTAATACACTGGAAAATTGCTGGCCTTGTGCCAAAAGTAGAAACAATTATATCAAATAAACCAAAAATAAAACATAGACGTTTGAAAAAGTGGTGGTGGTGGTGGTGGTGGTGGGGGGGGGGGGGGGGGGGGGCTGTCCCCTAGTAACCCCCTGAAATAAGGTCCTTGTACATATCTATATATATTGTGATCTTTTAACTCGACTTATTAATTTTACACTCACACACATATATATATATATACATATATATATACATACACACACACACACATATATATATAGATA